>PVIA01005508.1:38061-114367 GCA_004024845.1 Tonatia bakeri
GCCCTCAGCCCTGAACTTCACCTGCCTACCCGCGTGTCTACAGGTGGCCTGTGAAGATGCTGAGCAATCTCTGGTCCGAGAACAGAATTTCCTGCGTGAAGTCACCTGAACCTAGGTGCTGGAAGAGACTGCAGTGTACTGGTTAAGTCAGAAGTCAGGCCATTGCAACTAGACCAACACGGTCTGGTTTTAGATTCCTGATTTTGGGGTGAGTGACTCAATCTGAGCCTTGCCTTCTTTCCCTTTAAATGGGAAAACAATAGGACCTTCCTCACAGGCCTGACAATAAACCGGGGTCATGTCGAGTGCAGAAAACGCAGGCCATCAGTGCCTCCGGGGGTGTGATTCATGCATGAGCACCGTGGTTGTTGACTCACTTCGGGGCAACAGAAAGAAGTGCACCGGGAGCTTCCTTTAAGCCACCTTGTATTTCAAGGCTCACTTCAGACTCATTAGTTATTTCTCCTGTGGCAAACCCCACTCCAGTGAAGTGATTAGAACGAACACAAAAATAACTATGCCAACATCCTCGACACTGGCCACTGGCCAGATGTCAATGTCACCAATCACAGAATGGAGTGCTGGCAAGGACGTGGGCACGTTGATCAAACCCCCCAAAATAAAGAATGGCAATCCAATGTTCTAGCCCCAGCCACGGGGCACAGCACACTCCACAGCAGATGCAACTGCACATGGTTCCGAGGTGAAGGTAGAATGTGGACATTAGCAGCTCGCTGTCGGATGTTCGTATGACGGCTCGGTGCTGGAGAAAGGACTCACTGGCTCACCAGCGGCAGCCACGGGCAATTGGGCACAGTTTGGCCAATCAGGCGTCTGTATTTAACCATCCTCCTTCTGATCATTTGAGTGCTGGGGCACAAGTCCCAGGAATGTAAGGATGTGGGAGAGGGGACAGGCCCACGAGATGGCCGGGTTCCGGACACACACCACCCTCCCTCCCTTAGCCCGGACCCCCGCCTCAGGTAAGCTGCCCCAGCGTCTCCTCGAAACACTTACTTTGAATAGCCGTCTAACCACCCCATCGAGCACATCCCACTTGGTCTTGCCACTGACTCCAATGCAGCCAATGAGGAAGAGGTGTGGTCTGGAATCCTAAGGGTGAGGAAATGCGTGCAGGTAAAAAACAGGTGGATCTTTTCTGACCCAGCTTAGCAAGGACTTAGACTGTCCCAGAACATCACCAATGGTTTGAGAGGGGAATAAAAGTGCTATTTGTTTTAACATCAGATATAACTCAGGCTGAATGCAACAGTCTTAAAACTTTCTCTGCTCCGCTGCTAAAACAGCAATCTGTGGGACAGGAAGTGAGGATCTCCTTTCTGGAATCTAGAACCTTCCACTAAGTGCATACCTCGTACAGTGCACAGATCCTAGCCCTTACCTGGAGTGCTCTGCCCTCTCCTGTCTGCCATTTAGTCTTTTCCAAACCGCTTACAAACTCACCTCTTCCAGGAAGCCTTCAATGATTAACTCACCAGGCCCAGAGCTCACGTTGCCAGATGGTTCTGTACACAACTTATATAAATGACATATCCTGTGTTGTTCAGTTTTAGGTATTTGTCTTATTTGGACATTGTTTGTCTTCTTGTTAGATCTTAAACTCCTTCGGGATAGATGATGTTTCTATTTTTTCTTTTTTAAAATAACATTTATTGCTTTTCTTCTAATTTAAAGTTAAAACACGCTCACTTGAGAAACTCATAAAACTCTGGGAATTTTACAGAAAACGGATCTTTTTTATCTCTGCTCACAGGGCTCTGCACAGAGGGGCTAATTAAACCGACTAAAGAGGAGTGAACAGGACATTCCATCCTGTTGGGTTTTACAGTGTCTGACATGCTCACAGGGACACAGAATTAGGCACGTGGTGGGGGGCCGGGAGGGAGTGTTGGGCAGTTAGGCGAAATCAGCAGAGGAAAGAGCAGCAGTCTGCAGTGGGATGAAGGGCCGTGTCGCTTGCTTTGTAACCTTAAGGGAGCGAAGCTCAGGGCTTAGGCTTCTCTGTTGTACATCTGGTCGACCAACCTCATCTAGCTTCTGTGGTGACTCAGAACCATCCCGTTTTTAGAGTGACTCCTAAACTTCTGTAAAATGTAAGATCTATCTGTTCATGCTGATAGTCACTAGAATTAAACACACTCACAGCTGTCGCCTGCGTTTACTGTAGGAATGAATCCCCCCTCCGATGGTCCACAGCTCTACCAGCCAGGCTCTGAAAGTGGAGCTCCTCGTCGGATCTTTCTGGCAGCTCCAAGATCTGGGCCCAGCCCCTTCGGTGAGACTAGAGAGCCAGCCACAGGGTGGGAACCCTGGCAGGGTGGGTCTGGCTGCAGACACTGTTTCGGTGGGCACTACGGGCTCCCTTGCTCTCAGAGGCTACAGCAGCCATATTGGCTGGAATGCTGAGAACTAACAAACAAAAAACCGAAGGGGACCTCACAGTGACTGATGAAGCCTTGTCCTACTTATTGGTGAGATGAGATGGCCATTCACAGCATCATTTGGATTTAATCAATGACTAAAAACCAACTTTGATGCTCAACACCCACTTCTACCTCAAAATAGTCTCTGCTGGTGCTATGGCCTCCTGAGACCCTGGAAGAGAACAGGAGCTACTCAAAAACCCAGACTGCTCTCCCCAGCCTTGGTGAGACAGGGCATTCCAGCAGCTTCCCTTCTAGCCAAGTGCGTGCTCCCCGGACTTGGGCCCCTCTGTCCCTCAGTGTCTTCTCCACGGGCGGCCTCTGGCAGCTGGATACAACTGGAGCTTATTTCAGAACCCTGTACTAATGTGCTTAGCTGCCTTGGACGTGCTGTGGGCACACATTAACTTCAGAGACGCCACCAGTGCTGGGTGACGTCAGTGTGTAAGTGAACGTAGGACCGTGTTTACGACTCTTCATTAGACTTTCCAAACATGGGAGAGAGGGAAGGGCTAGTTGCTCACATTAACTGTGTCGAAATGCTGCTGGGGATTACTGCTAGTTAAGGAAAGCATTAGTAGTGTTTCCAAGTCACCTTAGGCACCGAGGTTATAGGCAGGATTTGATGAAGAAGTCACTAAGCTAGGATGTTCTACCTGGGGAAGGGACAGGCAGAGCAGGGAAAGGGGTCCAACTAACCTCCTTCCACTTCATTTCCTCCTGAAAGCTGACAACTATCTTAACATGCCTGCCTCCTTCCTTCCGAGCCGAGCATTCACCAGTGTCATCCAGCAACATGTCTGCGAATGGAAAACATCAACAGCCTTAGGCACATGGGAAAGCAAAGCCGGCTTCCTGACACCCCCGCTGCTTGTTGGCGCAGCAGCAGGACAAACCAGGTGTCAGGGTGCGGGGGAGAGGGGGTGGCGGGGGAGGGGAGAGGGCAGAATGGAGAACGAACCACAGAAACCAACAGTGGACCAACCAAGGAACCAGCAGGCTGACGATGTACCTTGCCAAATGGAATTGCGAAGGAGAGACTCAACCAAAATAGCAACAGCAGCATCATGGATAAGAAATCAAAGCGTCAGCCTCAATACGCTTACAAAGGAAACCTAGACCATGTTCGCTTATTACTGCGCCAGCCTGGAATCCAGCCTGAAGGCAGGAGGATCCCTGACTGAGCCGTTGCCCCAAGTGGGACCTGCTGCTGTGGGGTTTGGATGCAGCCTTCAGCTTGTAGGTCAGCCTCTTAAAATGGATCAAACAGAACTCAGCATGGTGGGCAAGGGGGTCCGAGCTCATGGCCTGGAGAACTCGTGGTGCTGGAGCGAAGCATGACAGCGGTCTAACGGCCGGGCTCATGTGGGTAGCAGACACACACCCACACACACTCACTCGCCCAAGTGCACACACACCTGTTGCCTCCCCATTTGATCTGCTGATCTGCTTATCTTGGGGCTCTGGCTCAGAGACGGAGTACCAGCCACGGGTGCTGTCCTGCCCCCAGCCCCGTGCCGCCACTCACCCAGGCTGGTAGACTCGGTGAGGTTCAGGCTGTGCTGGGAGAGGCCCAAGGACTGCCTTGGGGAGGCGGAGAGGGACACCTGGGAGGGTGCCCGGCTGCAGCCACTGCCCTGAGACTCCGACTTTAGCCGGTCGTTCTCAGCTTTCAGCTTCTCTATTTCACTCTGTGAAGAGTAAGAGAGAAGCTCTTTTACCGGGTGGACATAATGTGAACAAACCTTTTCTGACAGAGGGTTCTGGAAGTCCCCGAAGGGAGTAAGTGGGCAGTCCAGCAGAGGCAGAGGAAATCACACCACTGGAGAGACGCAACAGTTTGCTGTGGTCGAGAGATCTGTCTGGCGGGGGGTGGTCCATCCTTTCTGAGAGCTGGCCTTTGAAAGGGCCTCAGAAATGCTTCCCAGAGGCTGAGTGGCAAGTGAAAAGGAGTCTTATCTAAGCGGACTGAGCAACCCTGGGTCTGCCAGGTTTCTTCACTGCAGGGCTTCTCAGACCCCTTCATGAGCTGCTGTGCACTGTGAATCCGAGAGGGGCATGCAGTGGGCAGCCCTTCCCAAGTGTGCCCGATGAAGGAGCTGTTCTTTCAGAGTCTCTCACTGAAGGAGCGTTCCACGGAACCTCCTTTGGAAAATGCTGCTCTCAAGGAAGTCGCATTTAGAAGAACCTGCAGAGAGAGGTCTTTCATTCTATGAGTACTTATAAAGAACCTACTATGTGCTGGGTACTGGTACTATATCCAGAGAAAGGAATGCAAAAGAATAGCTCAGCAGACCCAAATGCCTTCAATCTGAGGCAGACAGTGTGAGGGGCTGTAAGGACAGATCTATAGGGATTTGGATGAGGGCACCAACTTCCAGCCGCAGGACTTGGAAAGGCTTCACAGAGAAAGCAGCATGAGGCTGAGCCTAAGGGAAGGGTCCCTGTAGACGTGCAGAAAGACACCTGGTGGAGGAACACTATGGAATAAATTCCCGACATGCAAAGGGCGCGGTCAGCGGCTCCCACTGGCCGGTGAGAAGAGTCTGGAAAGTGAGTTGCTGGGGTGGTGGACAGGGATTTGGAGTGGAAAGGACCCTGTAGAAGACCAGGGGAAGGAGACTGTGACACATGCGAGGAGCAACGGCAGAGCCACGGAAAGTCTTGCATGAAGGAGGAAGAGGGTTACTCTATACTTTTAAAAGGCTGGTCTTTGAGTAATATGTGGGGAGACCTATAAAGAGAAAAGGGCGAGGAGAGCAGAGGGCTGCCACCAGGTTCCGATGCAGCCTTGGGGTGCGGCGGGGACGGCCATCTACCTGCCCAGCCGTCTCGGGCTGCCTTGGGCTTCACCTGCACTCCGGGACTCTCACCTGCATCCGGTTCATGGCCTCCCGGAGTTGGTCGAGCTGATGAGCAGAGCTGAGGGCTTCCAGGCGGATGTCCGTCAGCTTCATCTCCTTATCTCTCAGCTCGTTGCGCAGCTGCATGACCGTCTCGGCCTCGCTATCCATGCACTCTGAAATTCTAGGGAGAGGAAGGGTGATTGAGTTCATGTCCTCTCGGGCCTCCACGGACCACTGGTCCACGCCCGTCATCAGGTTTGTTCAGCAGTAACCCTGTATAACCAGCTGCCCCCTGCTTCCTGGAGGCGACACTATCAGAAGCACCTGAAATTCACAGATTTCATGGCTTTCTACACTCTACCTTTGTGGAGGTCTGGCAATCAGAATGGTTTTGTTGTGTGCCTTTTAGCAGAACTCCAATAATCTAAGGATAAACAGAGCCAGAAAAGGGAGTAGTAACCTTGGGAGTTTGACACCCCCAAACCCCCCACCGCCAATATGTACACAGCTGGGCCCTGATAATGATACCACATGGCCCCTGGGATCTAAAACCACTCAGAGAAACGAGGTCAACTGTCTGTTTTAAAGATTAAATACTCCAGGGTCAGGCAGCTGAGGGGGTGATTTTTATGTGCCATAAAAAGAAAAAAACCTAAAGACAAGGTGGAAGGAGTTAGTTCTGTTAGTCCCTAAAACCCACTCCCTAAGTGTCTAGAGAGTGACGTTCTTTCACCCCCTACGTGCAATGCTGCTTAAAGCTCATGGCAAGGAGGAGCGAGATCTCAGGCAGAGAGCAGAGTGAACGACCTGGCATGGAAGCCAAAGTGTTTTTCTTAATTGATTTTTTTTTTTTTTTTTGGAGAGAGAGAGAGGGAGAGAATGAATTGCTGTTTCACTTATTTATGCATTCATTGGTTACTTCTTGTATGTGTCCTGACCAGGGATCGAACCTGCAACCTTGGCATAGTGGGGACTATGTTCTAACTAACTCAGCTACCCAGCCAGGGCGGGAAGCCCAAGTTTTATCTGAAAAGTGTGCAGCAGTGTGGCTGGTTGTCTTTCTTTCCCAGCTGCACTCCCAGAGCAAGGAGACTGTGGGACCCTGCTGAGTCCCTCTTTCTTAAGAGGTGGTCCTTCTAGGCTGAGTTCCTGGCTTGATTTAGTGACGTTTGCTTTTCAGGTACCTGGCAAGTCAGCCCAGAGTGGAAGATCATAAAGGTCATGAGGAACTGCAACGTTAAATAGATGGTTCTACTAAAAACAAGTTCTGTTGACTTTCTTGGACTACGGGGGAAAAAAAGAAGAAGGAACAAGCGAAACAAAACAATCCGAAGTTCATAAAGTTACAAAGCTGAAGCTGATTATCTCTGAAAGGTACGGTGAGCATGTGGCCTCTGCAGAAACAATCACGCAAGCCCGTTCTATAAAACCCAAGCACTGGACCTGGGGCCAAGCAAAACCTGACCCGTAAGACTGGGTGAAGGTGTGGAAATGTTAGTTGCCAAAGAAAAACCATTTATAATTATTAAAAGACATGTAACTGTATTTCGGGGGCAGAATGGCTAGAAGAAAATCAACACTGAACAGCCAAATCTTTTTGTCGCTATTTTCTTGACCTACACCTGAACTGTTTGATTTGAGAGATACAGAGAGTAAAAACCTCCTCCTATTTTTAAGAGTTTTCAGCAGCCAAGGAAATTTCTCTGCTTCAAAATCTTCTGAAACCTCTAAGGGACTCCTGAAAAATGTAATTATCCCCATTTCATACCTCTGAAGAACTCAGGGCAACAGATTTAGGACTAAAAGTGCTAGAGAGACAGCAATATCTTTAGAATTCAGGTGACCCCTTTGCCCCTCAGCTCTGCTTTGAATAGCCAGGGTTTGTAAGGTTTAATTATGGTCATGCTTTTTTTTTTTTGCTTTGGGAGTTTTACAAAGGGAGCTTGCAAAAATTGGTTCTTGAGAGGACTATAGTTTCCTGATTTAAACGGAATACAAAGTCTGAACTCTATTCCAATGTGACACTCCGGTCTTAGCCAAACCACGCCCCGCCCAGATCTGAAAGCTCCAGTTCGCCACAGAGGGCAGCTGGCTTCGATTCACAGTGTCAGTCTGGTCTGTCTGTGCCCTCCGGCAAGGCACTTTGCTCCAGTACCTTTTCCCTAGAAAGCTTTCTCGGCAAGGGACGCACAAACTCCTCAGCACCCTCTCACTTTGTGGAATATAGTGCATGGGTAACTTTGCAAAGCTTGGCCAATGATTCTGCAAAGGGACGCCAACCAGAATGAAGCAAGTCTGTGCTGGGAGTAACTGCAGGAGGCTCTCCTGTGCTCTCCCTCCCCTCCCCACCCCCCCACCACATGGGCCAGTTCTCAGAAACAAACTGCTCCACGGGAGGGCTGTCCTACAACAGAGATGATGTTGAACACAAGGTCTTCTGCAGCAGCTCCAAGAGTTAGTCCCTATCTCTACTGCCCATGGTAGACCCTTCCCCCTTGGTTCCTTCCACACTTGACTTCTCTGATGTCACTGAGAACAGGTCACACCCTGCACTCAGTAGGCGGTCAGAAGCTCACTTTATAGACTACTTACTAAAGCAACCAGATGCATATCTTTTCCACTCAGTCCCTAAAACGTTATTCTAGCACATTCCCACCACCCTGTCCGGAAGGCAGGGTTGGTGGCATACCTAATTTTAAATGCCTCGAGTGTGGGAAACTGCCTTCCCACAGCGCCATTCCCTTTGCCCACTGGGTGGGGACTCTTTTACGTCCAGACTCCTCTGCCTTTGGTTTCTTCTTTGAACTCTCTCTCACATGGAGATTTGCACATTCCTACAAACGCTTCGAGGTTGGGAAGAGGCATTTGCTCTCTGCCCACCCTCTGGAAAAGGAAACCAAACACAAACATCTCCAGTGTGCACGGACGCTGTGGAATGTCCAAAAGGCGCTGGAGAGCCAAGAGTCTGCCCCACCCAACCCCTGTGGGAACAGTGGTTTGGAGGGGGAGGTCTCGAGATGGTCTCTGGAGCCCCGGATGGTCAAGTACATCACTGCCTCTCTCTTCATCCCACGTGGCCACCCAGAGGCACTGGGCATGGTCAGTATTCCTGCCTCCAAACAGGGTCTTATCTCTGCTTCTGGGCTCCCTCCCACCTCCCTGGCTGCTCTGCTGTCTCTTCCTCAAATAGCGGAGTTTCCCGGAGCTCAGGCCTTGCCCCGTTGGCTCTCCAGCATCTCCATTCCACCCCTGGGAGAACCCCTCTAGCTCCCCAGCTTTCGATGACAGTGACAAGCCCCCGTCTCCCAAATCTGCACCTCCACACACCCTAGGCTGGTTGGCACCTCCATGTGAACGTCTCCTGGGCACCTCAAACATCACCACGTGCTTCCAACTTTTCTTCCAGAATATATCCTAAATCCATTCAGGACTCACCACAATGGCCACTCATTCCTTCCACCTAATACTTGAATGCCTGCAAAACCAACAGAGTAGCTACCTCCATGGAACTCAGACTGTAGGTCTGTGGGTGGTGGTGGAGGACAGTGGTGGACAAAGAAAAAATAACAAAGAAAAATGTACATAATGGGTCGGCGATATTTGCAATGGTAATAAATGAAATGGGAGGGAGCAGAGGGGATGGTAGGGTGTCTGGGTAGTGGAGTGGGTGTTGTTTTTTGGCGTGATCCACAGGCAAAGCCTCACTAACTAGGCAACACTGAGCAGGAAGACCTGCAGGAGTATCTGGGGGGAAGTGTGCCAGCAGAGGGCAAAGGCCAGAGGCAGGGAGTGTGACTGGAGAATTCGAAGAGGAGGAAGTGGGCCAGAGCAGGGTGGATGAGGGGTGACTGGCCTCACCCTTCACAGAAGAACGCAGGGCTCCGGGTGGGCACTGAGGTCCAGGCCTCAGTGCTCCTCTCCCTGCCCCCGCTCAGGTTTTACCCGCACCTGTAATATGCAAGTGCACGGCTCTGGGGCCACCCTCCTACCAGGTGCTGCCTGAGGGAAGAGGAGCTGCTAATCTAACTAAGGGCAATGAAGGCCCCAGCAGGCCGTGCTTCACTGGTGGGTGGTGTCGCTCAAAGGTAATGGGGCCTGTGCTCTGTCTCCTCTTCCTGTCTTCCATGGGGTCTGTGCAGTTGGTGTGCTACAAAGACCTGGCTGACCCTCTCGCCCTCATTCCCTGCACCCACTGCGTAAGCTGCCCTTGGGACCCTCGTGTAGCTGCCGTCTTCGGCAGGCTGGTTGGCTGGGTGAGCGGACTCAGGGAGGGCCCCACAGACCTGGCCTCCAGAGGTGAAGGGGGACGGAACAGGAGGGAGGATGCCCTTCACACACGGTGCCTGGCTTGGCCCTCAGCAGACTCCAGTGAGGCAGACGTAATGAATCCCATTTTCACCAATGAGGAAACAGGTATCCACAGCCACCCCACTCCCCTGTCTCACTCTAGCTCAGTGGCCACGCAAACCCCGGGCACAGTGGCCCTCTTCCCCAGGCGCTGCCTCATCTTGCGGGTAACTGTCCTTGCAGACAATCCGCTTCAGTTCCTCTCTCGCTCCTGGCCTGGTCTCTAATGGGAGCCAGCCCCGGGGGCGGGGCCAATCCTTCCCACTGCTGTAGGAAGCCAGTTGTGCCACCTTCTCAACTGACACCGGGGTCCTCACCAGGGTCCGTCCCAAGACATTCCCGACATGTTCTTGCCTTTAGAATCTGGGCCTTATGTGGTTAGAAGGGGCATGGGATGTTTTCGGATGGAGAATGACCAGTGGGTGCTCAGCAGAAATCATGGGCGGCTGGCTGGGCAAGAGCAGATGACTCCCCCATCTATGCAACCAATCACCAAGGGGAACAGCGCCTGGGCCATCGCCAAATGAGTGGACACATGTCTCCCTTTACAGAACCAGCTGTGTTCCCAAAGAGCTCTGAACGAATGGACTCATTTTAAATTTTACTAGGAGTTCAGGGGGATGAGTCATATTACAAAATATAGACCGTCTGGGAAAGAGAATTGCCACCGAATCTCTCCATTTTTGAAAACTTCCAATTTCTGTGTGTTGACCTCACAGAATCAACACTGCGTCACAATCACAGAAGAAAAGGGTCATCACTCTGAGCCTCGTCCCTTCAATGAGCCAGAACTTCAGCAGAAATAGCCAGTTCTTATGCCACCACCTCCACCTCACGGCAGGATGATTGTAAGAGCCCTTCATACCCATTTCTCCTGTTCAATCCTTAGACAGGATAAGTAGACAACCATTACCCCAACTTGACAAAGAGATGGAAACAAAGAGAGGTGAAGCAACCTGCTCAACACCAGCTTACTAACTGATTAGCCACAGTGATAGGCCACCAGCACGAAAAACCTAAGTCTCTATTCCCTTTCCACCTCCCCAGTCCAAAAACACTGAAGGGACCTGCAAGGTCCCATGAAGGCAGGACATCAAGGACCCCGAGGAGCAGTTACAACATAACAGGACTCCCAGCTCCCCCTGCCTGAGAGATACCATCTGACCCCGAAGGACAGACTTACAGAGAGTTGGAGTGAGAGTTCCTCAGCAGTGGAGCGGAGCCCGTGGAACCGTTGTGCGGTAACTTTGGCGAGGAAGGCAAGGAAGAGTCTGTCATCTCCTCAATGTCTGAATGAGAGGACGCTGACTTGGGGGACTTCTTCTTCCCGAAAGCTTGCTTGAAGGAGCTGCGTAACTGAACAGACAAGACCGTCAGCCTGGCGGAGGCTGCGACCAACAGGAACGCCTTGGCAAAACAGGGACATGCAGGCAAAAGGGCAATTAACTCTCCCATGTTTTCTTCCCACCCGTGAAAAAAGTTCCCAACAGCTCTCTCCAATCAGTTGCATTAAGGGAAGAAAAGTTATCTGGTGTGGACAGCTCAAAGGACTGGGCCTGTGGGTAACATTCCATGCCTACTCTCGGTTTAAGACTAGATGCCAACAGCAAGACAGAGCCTGGCTCAGCAGGGGATGTCGGGAGGATGAAGCTGCACAGCAACAAAGCAGGATGCTCAGACGCGGTGACGGATGCGGATGGGGTTAGTCATATCAATGGATGGGTTAGCTTGGTATCTGATATTAACAGACTTGCTTACCTCATTGACCTGCCAGGGAAAATGCAAGCAAAAATGGGGGAGGGGAAGGAAAAAAGACAATTTTTAACAGAGAGAGCCAGTGACAGGGAAAGCTTCGGACTTTTCAGACATGACATGACTAATTATAAACACCACACAGAGAGGAGGTTTCTAGTAAGATCACAAATCATTCGAAGCACGAGGGGCATCTTCCTCTGTGATGCAAGGAAAAGAATAGCGAGTCTGGAAGTCCCAACAATCTGAGTTATTCCAGCTTCTCTGTCTGGTTGGAATACCTGTCCCCCCCAACCTGTGCTCCTCACCCTTTTGTTCCTCATCGGTCACCTCTCTACGCCTTAATTGTTTTTTGCAAGGGGGGGGTCTTTTCTTCTCAGCAAAAAAGGGCAGCTCACTACCACTACACTGGTCCCTACTCACTGCAGAGCTCCCTGACACCTGCACTTAAGGGCTCCTACTATCCTCGCATACACATGAGATAACACAGTGAGCAGGGAATTGGACGCCTCGCTGTGTTACTAAAAAAAAAAAAAAAAAAGACATTTTAAAAGAAATTTATTCACCATACTTGGGGAAAGAAACTGGTATATCACAAATTGCCCAAACCATGAGATGGACCTCAAAGTTCTAATGAGATCATAAAGAATTAAAGTGCACGTCTCTTCTGAAAATCATGGTAAGCATGTAATCTTCTAGGCCAGAAAGTAAAGTTACATCTTGAAAAAAGGTCTTTTAAAAAGTAACCTCCTTTTGCTAAGGTCCTTTTTTCTTCAGAAAACATGGTCTGCGGGCTCTCTCTGCCATTGAGAAATTCAGAAAATGGGCCATTCTGAAATAATTAATGGGACTTTTCTCCCATCAATATTTCATCCACAACAAACTAACTCTATGTCCAGCTCGTGGGCGAATCTATATCGTACTTCTTTCTTATTCCTACGTCTGGTCGTATTTTGAGAGAGTGGTTATAGAAACAGAAGCATTTGGCACATAAGCCATCAACATATACCCTTGCCTCTGCCTTCAGCAAGAAGCCAGGTGGAAGAGGAGATAACAGAATTTAGACAGAATTAAGCTTTGGGATTGTCTGAGGATGCAAATTACCCATCCTCCCCAACTGCAATGATAACCAAGAGAAACCTTTAAGGCAACATAAATAAGTCTTATTTCTTAAACTGAAGAAAATGGATAGCCACAATTTTTCATAGAATTCTCTCTCACCACTTTGATAATCAAATCAGACCATAGTTATCAACAGGGTATTAGAAACAGCAACAGGAGTTAATTCTACTTGTTTAAATCATAGCAAATGAGTTGACTAAAAGCCATTAGTAACTTAAAGAAAAAACTCCATCAGAGTGATGAGAGGGTCACACTAAACTGGCCTGTTAGCTTGCCTCCGATACAGGTCATGAATAATCAAAATTACTAAATCCTTAACTCCCCTATCACCAGACCTCGCCACCCATCCAAGATAACACAGAATGAGCACGAAGTGCATGGAATGAATGAAGACATTAAAGCTACTATGGAAACACAATGCCACTGGCACTGACAAATGAGGCCCTTGGAGCACTGGCCAACTTCAGTTCCACTTGGACTGCAAACGGGGACCAGCGAACGTCAACCAGAATTCCATGGCCTTGACAGCAGAGCCAGAGACTGGGTGGGGAGAGAGGAGTGGAACTGCTCCAGGAGATCGGGAAAAACTGTTCGAGGTGTCACCAAATAGGAAGTAACGGAGCGCACTGGGCCGTGGAAACACGGAGGAACGCTGCACTGGCGACTGGCTCTATTGAACTCGTCATTCTGAGGCATCACCTCCAAAGTGAGAATCATTCACTGCTAACACCACCAGTGTCAAAATTTTACTTAGCGGTCATGGCCAAAAGTTCTCAAAGAGAAGGGTGGTCTAAGGATATCGTAGGTGATTGTGTAAGTAAATAGATAGGGATTATGATTAACAATGGATAATTAGTGATAACACTGCAAAATATACTTTGGAACCAAGAAGAAACCACTTGAGAGTAAATTTGCTCTAGTACCTGGAACTTTCTGGCCAAAATATGATGAGGAAGAAATGACACACACATGAAATGAAAGATGAGTACTTCACATAAAGTCTCATGAGCAGAAAAACTGTAAGGTGGTGGTGATCTCATAAGTCCTCGTGCTGTGTTTGCTTGAGCTCAATATTGATTTTAGTAGAAACCTACCCACAAACTAAAGGTCTATGTTCAGAAGTTAACATCTGGGCTTTATCTGGGGGGACACTGGTGCTGAGATTGACTCTGTTCGTCCCACGAGAGGGTCTGGATGTACACTCACCCAATTCTTCCTCTTCTTTTTCTTTGAGTCACTTTCTATGTTGCTGCCCACGCTGGAGTGGCTGGTGGCACTGTTGATGCTGGAGACGCTGTCGGAGGAGTGCTGTCTGCGGATGCGGAGGTCTGCTGACTGCGAGGTGCCGTTCCCTGCAGACCCGAGGAGGGACGTCAGCAGCTGCTGCCTTAAGACCATTCTTTTGTCTTAGGGAATAACCCGCACACCTAAGTCTACACACCCAAGGACTACTCGGTGTCTCCCATTAGACATCACCTCTGTCCCTCACTACTGCTATTACCATCTTGAGCAGATAGGTGCTATACCATTTGGTCAATAAATGAGGGCTCTCTCTCTCTCCCTTTCTCCCTTTCTCTCTCTCTCTCCCCCTCTCCTTTATGTAAGCAGAAGAAGGCTTAGAGGGAATTCCCCCAACACCAGCTCTCTTAAGCTTCAGATAGGTGTTTTTAGTGTCCCCTCCTCACTGCACTGGCCAACTTTCATCCCCTTGGAAATGCCACACCCACTCATCCCAGGGACATTCCACAGGCCATTCCCTCTTCCTGGAGTGTTCTTTTCCCTCCACTCCGCCTGGCCAGCGCTTGCTAATCCTTCCCATGTCAACTCTAACACCAAAGTTTCAGGAGGCTTGATATCTGAAACAACAGTGGTACCAGAATGACACTGACACATGTTATTGCCTGGCATGTCCATGCTTCCAAAATAGTTTGCAGACAGTTTTCCTCACGAGCACAGAGCTACGCCTACACCCTGGTTCCGTAGAGCACCAGTGCAGAGTCAGATAGACATGGGGCTCGTCAGTCCCTCTTCTGTTTCTAACTGCTCAGGAAGTGACTCTTGTCTCTGAAAACTCTGTCCTCGCCAGTACAATGTGGAGAGACCAGTATCACATTCATAGGGTATCGTGGAAAGAAAATGAGATCATCGATTAAATAACTGAAACACTGATACAGCGCTTGGAACACAGTGAGTGGTCCATCAATGTTAGCTGTCACTGTGACTTCCATTATTACTGTAATGCCATTGTTGCGGGAGGTAACTCATCCTCACACCCACAGTGCCCCCCAAGAAGGTGACACCGGGACAAAGCAATTCGCTCACAAATCTTTTCCTGGACAAACGGGAGATGAGCCATTTCACATCACCCCACATCAGTACATAAACATCAAAGCATGAGTGAAGTTAAGGGCTGTGAAATACTTTGACACTGGCCAACAGAAACAAATTTTCTTCCATTTCTGAGATACATCAAAGAGGATGGGATGGAATGGCTATCTTCCCCGCGGGCAGAAGGAACTGGGTGACGTATCCGCCCTCCAGGACCTGCCCGGCTGACTCGGACACCCACTCTCTGGCAGCAGTTGCATCAGGTTGTTTGTCTGAAGGCTGTTTCTGCTCCTTTACCTTTGCAGTTGAGCTCTGGTGTGTTAATTACTCCGTTAATGGCCGCCTGAGCAGCTGCGTTCTGTTTCTTTAGCAATTCAATGGTTTTTCTTAACTCATTCAGCTCTGAATCCTGAGAAGCAGGAAAAAAAAATTGGTTATTCTAAAATCATTCTCTGTACAGAGTTCGACCAAAGAACAAGCTTCAGCAGTGGGGGCAGGAAGTCCAGGAGTGATAATCAGCCGTCTCAAACACCAAGTTGGGTCGATTCGCAACGTGCATGCGTGAGCTCATGGCAACAGCAAGAATAGGACTGTGTCGTATTGTCACGGATCAAGTTACCACCTGGCCATCTAGGGCACTTTTTCACTCCACAGACCTACTCTAAAATCTACACAATGATCTGGAATGAAAGAGAATAGTATGTTTAGGTGTATTTTTTAACTCCAAGCAGGGAGGGGAAAAACCATCCTTTCTGCCTTACCTTCTGCTCGGCCGTCATGGTCAAACTCTGAAGCCGGATGGTCATGTTTCCAAGACTCTGCTCAAAGGCTGCCACGAGGTGAGCCTGGAGGGGAAGGCACAGCCCGAGTTACATTACCTTGTAAGGTAAGAGTGCTTAAATGGTGCAAAGCACTAGAGACGGAAATCCTCACAGGACCACGTGAGTTAGCCCGTCTAATGCTTCCGTCTCCTGAGCCCTGCTGCCCAGCACCCTGGGATTGTTACTCCAGCTTTTCATGTCTCAAATGCCCAGTGCTTCCTCCCACTTTAGGCCTTCATACACATTTTCCCCTCAGCCTGGGGTGCTCTACCCACCAGCTGCCTCCTTCCCTAATTTTTGCATATCCTTCTCAAGAGATCTCAGCTCATGCATTCACGACACCCTGAAGTCTGGGTTGGTGCCTTCACTCCGACCAGCACACTGGGCGGCCGCTCTGTGCTCTGTGGCATCACAGTCAGGACTGCGTGTGTGTGCTCTCGCGGGAGCTGCGTCACGTGTCTCTGCCACACGGCAGGACGACCTTCTGTCCGTCACACACCGAGCTCACAGTCGGGCTCCTACCGAGCGCGCTTGCAGGGTGAGTGAGTGAACCAAACGGTGGGCGTATTTTGCTTGCTATAATCCGGGCTGATGAAAAGCCACGGAAAGGCCCATCTGCTGCCTCCTCGGAGAATCCCTTGCCCGTCCCCCAGGGAGTTACGACTTTCCCCTGAGCTCCCCCTGCACCTCTGTTAAGAACACAAGGCACCATTATTTTATATCTTACTAGGACATTTTTTAAAATGCTGCCAATTATAAGTAAAATATGCATCCGCATTTCAAAGATGTTAAAATGTGAAAAGAAAAATGCGTGTCTTAGAATTGAGAAATGTGATCTTGTCCCATCTGCCCCCTGCTCTGCAACCCTCTTCGAGGGCGAGAGGCAACTTTGTGTTCTACCACTAAAACCTCCTCCTTCTTCCACAGAGCGGCAGGCGACAGACTGGTTGGCTGACTGAGGGTCCTGGTTAATATTGTTAGAACCAAGAATAAAGAATGGACAAACCATCTAATCCTACTGGACTCAGTTTCTTCATAAAATGGGAGCAATATTTCTTTTCCTCCCAGGATTATTATGAGCATTAAATGAAATAATGTAGGTGAAACACAGGGATGAATGAACAGTGTGGAGGAAAGGAAGAGGTCTGGGAATGAGAAAGTGGCCACAGATACCATCAGAACACTGGAGTAAGGAGATCAAGATAGGGTTCTCAGAGAGGGGCAGGTAGGTACACAGAGGGCTGTAGGAGGAATGGGAAGGACCAGCAGGATACTTGAGAGTCTTGGGGGGAGCTAAGATTTGATCATGCTGGAAAATTCCAGGAGAAAAGATGGACAATGCACACAGTGAAGAATAAAAGCTGGATAACATCTGGCTGGGGGAGGAGTCATTGCCCTGGGCTGTGCGGAGGGCCGTGGACGGTGCGGTTTGAGGAGGAGACGTTTGAGGAATGAGTCAGAGGCCTCTGTCACGACACTTCACCGAACAGGAACAGCTGAGGGTAAGATCATCTCTAAGACCAACGGTTGAGTCTTTTCCAGCATCCACAAGATCTGGCCTGGGAGGAGGGCCACTTGCAAGGGACACATGCAGTGGACCAGCCAGTTCCTTTCTGACTGCGTGCCTGCTCTCTCTTAAAAAATTGAGAGAATGCCTTTGCACTTTAAAATAAAGAGATATACTTCAGTCTGCCCTGGAGAATGTGGCCAAACCAGAGCCAATTTAATTCAAGGCAGTCACACAGTGGATGAAGGAAGTGGGCCAGGATGTGGATGTAAAAAAGAATGATGGCTATCCTTGCATTTCAAGGGAACGACACGGTCAGATTTAAAGGACTGAATTTCCATTTATGTCAAATCTTTGTCTGATCACCACCTGTGATTCTATCAGTGGGCATTCACATTTTCTCTTCCACTGAAAACAAAAACCCGACCCATGAAGACTGCTAGTGAGAAGTGTTTTTGCAAAGCTCCGGAAGAAGCCGCATTTGCTCTGAAGAACTGGAGGCCTGCCTTTTGCTCGTGAACGGAAGGACTGACTTTCCGTACGAATGCAACTATGAAAATACGGGCTCAGGCCGCCGTGAGCCTGGTTCAGAGCCACACAACAGACCTCTCTCTTCTCCAGCACCATTCTCGCATTCCCAGGGAAAGCAAACACCAGTGGTATAAAAACACCCAGAGAAGGTGGCTTTGAGTAGCTTGTCCTAGAAAAACAAACACAGCTTGGCCTGTGGGAGAGATGGCAGACAATAAAACACGTTAGCGCTGCCGGTGGTGTGTGGTAAGACTAAATATTTACTTTAAAACAATACTGGATTCAACGTCGTTTGTGAGGAGCGACACGCATTTTTAGAAGAATAGGAAGATAAGAGAGATCTCTGACTCTTCTGGAACAGAGAGCAGGGCTGCGAATGGGTCAATGTAAGGTCCCACAGAGCAGGAGGTCATTGGAAGAATGAACCCAAGTTCATTAAAAGGAAATTACTGCTTTAAGATTAGTGAGGGGCAACAACTGACAGCTGTAATTCTTAAGTAGGGGAGTAGTTCAAAATCACTTAGGAGAGGGGGTCACTGTCAGATCTCACACACTGGGATTATACCCAGGAGATCCTGGCTTATTGGGTCTGCAGGCGGCTCTGGATTCAAATGGTGACCCAGATAAAGAGTCTGCCCTCGGGAAAATACCTCTGCTGTTCTGAATAGGATCTAAGCCTCAAATTCAGGTGTCACATCAATTTCTGATGGTCTTTTGATAGCGTTACCGATGGTGGACGAGGCAAGAAAGCAAAGGCAGGCTACAAAACACGCAGTGGCCTAGTGCGTCAGGGCTTTGGAAGAAAAAGCTAAGATTTCTAGAAATGCGAGAGAGCTCAGAAACATGAATACTAGTGGCAGCAGCCACCGGTTGTTGAGCTTGTAACCAAGGGCCAGCACTGTGCAAGGCACTCATGTGCAGACTTTAAAGAGAAATGGTTTCTTTGACTGGGTTCGGGCTCAAGCCAGGAATTACGTGAACCAAAATTGCAGGTGAAAGATTATTTTGGACCAAGCTTCTTGGTCCAAGGAAGACAACCTTTTGAGCTTGCTTTTTGCTTAGCAACTACGGGGTCATGCAGATTGTTTCCTGACCACCTCGAACACCTGTGTGCGCAGACTCAGGCTGGGCTACGCACTGCTGGGTAGGAAGTCTTGCCCCCGAGTCTCAGCTCCTCAGGCTCTGCCTTATGCACATCAGCCCTGCGGCAGGCCTCCTCTACAGACTGGTCTGATGGGGTAGGAGCTCTCTGCTTCTGCTTTCACCTCACTGATCCTATCACTGCGCCGATCCCCCACAGCTCTGCTGAAAGCCAACTGAGAGGGCTCCACTGCCTTCAGAAGGAAGCCCAACCTCCCACCTAACAGCTGAGGGCCTCTGCGACGCACCCTGACCATGGCCTTTCATTGGCGCCTCCTTTCTCCCCTCCTCCACCCTGCCTCTCATCCAAATGCATCAAGACCTTTCACCTCGGGCTTTTCCACCAGTTATTCTCTTCAGTTAGAAAGGTGTCTTCCCCATGCACCTCCCCCTACACAGTATCCGTCAGATGTTACCTCCTCCAGGAAGCCTTCCCTGACCTCCTACCCCACCGAGACTGAGATAGGTGCTCCTCCTACATATTCCTACAACCTTTTCCCCTTGATCTCTATCATAACAGTTATCATGTTATGGCAAAACTGTTTTGTCTCTCTGCCGTGCCAGACAAACAACACTAAAGTGACAGTGACTTGCTTGCTTTGCTGTTGAACCTACAGTGCCAGGGGCTGAGTTGGCACTTAAACAATTGCTGAATTGAGTGCTGGCTGGCAGTGCCCCCTGAACACGTAATTGTGTATGTTATAATTACAGAGCAGTCAGCTCTTTATTGTGAAACCTTAGGTTTCCTCCCCAACCACCTTTTTCCCCCTTCTATGAAAATTTTCAGAAAGAGAAAGGGAAGGGAAATGAACATTTCTGAGCACTTAATACAGTCCAGGTACTGATCCCGTGGCAGCCCTGATGGGTAGGAAGTATCATCGCCCATAGTACAGAGGAGCAAACACAAGCACAGAGGTTAGAGAACTTGCCCAAGCACAGCCTGTAAGTGGCAGAGCCGACATCCACGCCCATGATGCTACAGCCCGTATGTCACACCACAGGGCTTCCACAGTGCTCCGGGCCAGGAGGCCTCCAGCTGATACTCAGCAGGCCACAGTGGCTGCCGCCCCTCCCGACAGCTGCTGCCCGGGGTCCACACTCACATTTGCTGTCAGCTGGGTGGTCAAAGCAGAAACCTTTTCCTGGGAGGCATCCAACTCCCGCCGCAGTTTGCGAATCTAAAGAAGACCGGGGACAGGGTTACTTGCTTTGGGAGTCCGTTTCCAGGCTGAGCTGGGTAAAATAATGGATGACAGCGGAAGAGGAAATCGACCAGCAAACGGTTGCTTACCTCTGACTGGCATTTCTCCTCCGGCTGTAAAGAAAACACAGGGAGATCAGAGGAGTCAAGGAACAGAACAGAGCAGGCCAGCCTGTGGACAATAACCGTATTTGGGTACTAACAGCAGTCTGGAAGATTTACCAGTTTCTTTCTTGGTGTATTTTGCTAGACAAACTGGTTTTGGATAAAATTTAACCAATGAAAAGGTCCAAACCAATCAGCGTACTATTTTACGAAATCAGGAAGAAGCAGACACTCTAATTACTTTGGTTGTGAGGAGCCCTGTGTCCCCATGTGGGATGGTGGCAGGGTCAGCGGCCCAGGAGGCGGGTTGTGAGAAGGGGACGGGCCAGGGCAGGTGCCAGACTGAGAAAATACACACACAGGCAACCTCGAGTTCCCCGGTTACCTGTGACCCTGGGGGAATAGAGGTGATGCCTGGGGGTCCTTGTGATGGCAGAGCCTTCCGTGCTGGGCCCCAAGTTTTGTTCCCTGACCACAGCTGGCTGTCAGTGGGAGAACAAAACTACCCCTCTCCTCCCAGAGAGGGAGCCCACATGGGTTGGGGGGACCTACTGCCAGAGGAACCTTTCTTTCTCTTTCCTTGGGTTCCCAAGGGGCTCCCAGAAGCAGACTCCCCCTTGCCCCTTCCTGGAAATGCTGGAAGTGCTCTTGCCCCTCTCTCCACACCCCACCTCACACTTGTGCAGGGAGGAACAGTGACGTGGAAGCCAGGCAGGTGAGTGAAAATTGGTAAGGGCCCTCTCTTATCCTTGGGTCCTCCCTGAATGTCCTAATCCAAATTTATTAGCAATAAACTCATTACTTTTTAAAATCAGCACCTGACTCTGGTGTCTACTTCTCTATTCAGAATGTAAATGGGTAGGATTCATTAGACACCCCCCCCCCCCACCAAGGCCCCACCTCTGTAAGCTGGGGCAGGTTCCTGTCCAATCTCCCTTCATTCTGCTCCCCACTGCCCTCACTCCCAGCCCTGCCCAGATCCCCTGCCATCCAGGCTGGCTTCTAAGAGCAGCAACTAACTTTTAGGTACACTGGGGCCAAGTTGCTTAATCCTTGCCGAAACTCCATGAAGCAGGTTTGCCTGTAATCCCTCTGAGGCTCAGAGAGGTTACGTCTCTTGCCTACCTCAAACAGCTGGGCATTCTCCTCCCTAAGAAACACTTTGAGGAGAAGGTCTGGAGATGCCCTCAGGGGACATTCTTTCCTCCCAGATAATATTTATCTGCCCCTTTGTCCATCCATCCCACCTGTCAAATATTTATTGACTTCCTTTGTGTGCCAGGCACGGTTTAAGAACTCAGATATTGCTGTGAACATGTCCAAGTTACTCGCATTCTGGTAATGATAACTAGCATTTACTGAACAGTGCCACATGCCAGCAACTGTTCCAAGCGCTTTATACTCAGTATTCATTTAGTCCTCATAACAACCCTCTGCATAGGCACTAACACCACCACCTTCTGTTCTGCAGATGAGGAAAGTGAGACACAGAGAGGCCTGGTCATCTGCCCGTGGTCACTGCTGATCAGTCTGGCTGCAGAGCCTGTGATTTTAACCAGCACATTCTCCCGCTTTTACTAGAGCTACATTCTCATGGCAGCTTTCCAGAAATAAGGCCTTGTCTTCAGAGTGTGATCCAAAGGAGAAAAGTTAATGGTGAGACTGTCAGCGCCATCTAACATTTGGGAGGCTAGCAGAGGCTGGCGAATGGGCTGAACCATCCAGCCCTGCCTGTATCCAAGTGCCACTGTCACTGTGCCCACCTGTCCGTGGGGTGAGCCCCTGTTCTCAACGGCAGCCTGGAGAAGTCACGTGTTTTATGTCTTGCCCCCAGCTGCTGCTGCTCTTCTGCACATCTGCGAAGTCCAGGCGCAGCTGCAGAGCTCCCCCCACTTAGCAGCTCCCCATGGAACTCAGCTGCGCTCCCTAACGAAAGGAGTCATGAAAGCAAGCGTGATCCCAGACGTGGCCTCTTGCATTTCTCTACTCCACGGGCTGGCCATGGCTTCTCCACGACAGTTGTTTAGCATCATGTTGCCTTTTCTTGTCTTTGCAATTAAAATGACAGGCACATTTCAGCCAGAATGGGCAGTCTTGGATATCCAAGAATTACAGAGATTTCAAGGGGGGAAAACCTACCATCGTGCAATAAGAGCCTATGAAACACTCAGCTATTAAACAGACTCTTTGGTCTGGGCTGGTGACAACTTCAGAGACTCTAAAGATCTCTTTGCAGACAACAAATAAGAGCTTGTTCACCTTAATGTTTGCAAAGGCGCCTAAGCATTTGTTTCAGAATTTCATCACCGCCCAGCGGCTAATAATAGATGAAGGAGCACACACCAGTACTTGCTGGGTGCAGAGTCTAGCCAGACTCACAGGTTCCCTTGGAATTAGCAGACTAGTCTGGCATGAAAAGAGCTAATTGTTAGACTCTTTCTTTTTTTCCTAAGTCTGCAAAAGTAACCTATATTCTCAGAGAGGGCACATGCCAAGAAGAGTAAAGGGGAGCCCCCGATTCCAGGACTGGTGGGATGTCAGAGGTTGTGGGGACCTCAGAGACCAGCTTGCTTGGCTCTCGGACAGCAAGTGCAATGGGGAGACACCTGGAATGATGAGGTGATTTGTCCAAAGTCATACAGGGAGAAAAAAAACTGAGATTAGACCCCAGGTTTCTTGTTATCCAGATGAATTAAAATTATTGTTAGGTCTTCGGTAATTTGTGAACTTATATCAACCCGGAAAAGCCCATTTCTCATTTAATGAAAATACCTGCTTCATGTCCACCCAGCACAAGAGCTCTGGGAAGAGGGGCCTCTGACTGCAAGAACCTCCAATGGCTGGCATGAGGGCGAGTGCCAGGGCCCTCCACGGGAGGCTCGCAGGGGGCCAGCTCCTGCGTTTCCCCTCCAAGACTGGCCGGCACAGGCCAGCCTCCCAGTTTTCCCTCCGCTCAGAAGGACCCGCCCCTCTGGGCTGACAGGGAACCCTGGGAACGCCACTAAGACACGGGGCGCGGGCACCGAAATGTCTGCTATGGTGGCTCCGCACCAGCCCTGTGAAACTAGAGTCCCACGTCCCGTGTCCCTTAGGACCCTCTGCTGCCTCTGCCTTCCTCTCAGCAGCAGGCCCCTCTCTACACTTAAACCACATCTGCAGGGCTCAGCCTGGCGCGCATTCAGTGCCGGCAACCCTGTGGAAGCGGGGAATCTCGGCCTGACAGTCCCGTCTCTGGTACCGATATCACAAGAGTTTCAGTGAAGAACAAAGACTAGCTCACAGTTAGAAGGCCACCTCTATGCTCTCCTAGCAGATAACAGCTTAAACGGCCTCTCCCCAGGTTACTATATATAAAGCCTTTAAAATGAAAGCCAGGACTGTGTGATGAAATTTCAGAGAAGGCGATTAGCTGCAGAGAGAGGCACTTTGGAGCCGGGGTGAGGAGAGTAGGAGTGGAAGAGCATTTTAGGCCCTCCGAATCAGGCCAGGTCAACATCGTGGAGGTCTTTGCTGGAGGTTTAGGAAAGAACAGTCAGGCTGCGGTCTCTTCCGTTTGATTCTGGAATGGCCTTTTACTCACAAGGGGCTATATACAGTTCCTCCTGCTATGTAGCCCAGAAACCTGACATATTAAAAACACATTTGTTCTCCACAGAATTAAGGACTAAATAATCTTCAATGCCTAATTAACGGATTTTTTTTCCCTATAGGAATTTCCAAGTGTTGACACATAGCTATAAAAAATAAGCGCCTCTGAACAAACCCAGTGCCACGTCTGATTGCTCGGGCTTTTGTTCAGTGAAACTGCCCACGATGGCGAACATTTACAAATGCTTCCTCTGTGCTGCGTGCACTGTGTTCATGGCTTCGCGTGCATTTTCTTGCTCTAGGCAAACCTAGTTTTTGAACACTTATTAGGCACTGGGAATAAAAACAGAAAAAAGTCCTCGTCTTCAATGAATTTATATTGTAGCAAAATATACTCTTCAGAACGTTTAATCCTCCTTACAACTTCACAAGGTAGGGACAGCTGTTCTTTCTATTTTATAGATAAAGAAACTGAGGCAGACAAATGAATATGTTTTCAAGGCCTTTCTCTTCAAATTCTACCAGCAGGTGGCCAAGGCTTCTCACACATGCTGACTAGTTATCACCCACAGCACAATGACACTTTAACAAAGCAGCTGGTTCCTGATTGTTGGTTGGTACATTCTAATCAATAGCTGTTTGTGAATTTCAATCTGGTTGCCTAATTAATTGATCCCCTCATAATGGAAATACTCTCCCTAGGAAGAATGCTGGTCTTTTATTCTCGACACATTTGATAAAGGAACCTCAGCTCACACCATCATAGTTATACAGCACTGATTTATACTCACCGTTGAATAAATTGACGATGTGCTGGAAACCAAGGAGAGCGAGGACCCGTGAACTATTTGAGAAAAGAGAAGAAAAGGTGACTTGCATAGCTGGTGCTATGGAGCCAGAATCGGGGGAAAGGAAGCCGAAATCCAGTCTTCCAGGGGACTGCCAAGCTCGGAGCAAGCTGATTTCACCTTGACCCAACCTTCCCTGGTTCGGACGGAGGTCAGCATCAAATAAGGAGTAAGTTGTTAAGGGAATCAGTCAATTTTCTGTTACCACATTTTTTCCCTACCATCTTCTAAATACATTTTCCCCCCATCAAAATGATACACGATTACTTAATGAGAGTTTTCAAGGACAGTGAAGTGTTGAAAAGCATGTTCACTGCCGTAACCCACACAATTCATAATTCTGTCACCCAGAGGCGATCTGCTACCACTCCAGCATACTTCATTCCCTTCCTTTTTCTAACGCGTTCATTTCGGGTTCAGATCGTGGTGCATGCATATTTTATGTCCTGCTAGCATCTGCCATTTGGATGTGCAAAAGTGAGCTGATTATTTTGAACACAGAGGGCTGTTGGACATAGTAAATTCATTCTAAATGAATGAACACTGGTCCACAAACCTCCGTTTAGAAAACATAGCCAGTGACTTTAGAGTCTTCTTTCCATTTCTATCATGTCCCCGAAAAGACAAGCAAGTGGTGTCGTCTCTTCTGTCTCCAACTGGTACTTTTGGGCTCAGAACCAACCTCGTACCCTCTTATCACCCTTCCTGCCCTCAGCCAAGAGGAGACGCTTGATTCATTGCTTTCGTGAAATTTTAAAGCATCGTCTTTTCTAGGACAAGGTATTCTGGCTGACTTCTCTTTTGGGAAACCACATTCTTTCATGACATTTTCTTGGTACTCTCTCGACAACTTGTTTCAAAGGCAGAAATATGCCTGGGGAGACCTCACAGAACTTTTCACTGGGCAAAGGTTTCCCAGCCACAGGTGGGACGCCTCTACTCCCCACTGCGCTATCCCCTTTGGTCTGAGAGTCGGAGGATCGGGGGTAACTGCCCACATGTGCTCAGTGGATTCCCCTTACCTCCTAAGGAACGAACTCAGCGTGAGGCAGCAGTTGGCAGAAGCGACCTGCCTACGCGATGTCTGAGGACCAGCTCAGTGTACCACTCAGGTGCCTTCTAATACTGCAGATCCTACACTGGTCTCTCAAGCATGCCTTGGGCAGTACGTTGCCTCCTCAGAGTCTCCACCCATACAGTTTCTTTTGTTTAGAATGGATCTCATTTCTGTCTGTCCTGGCCACCAGGATCAGGGCAAACACCTTCTCCATGAAGCCTTCCCTTATTTCCTGAACTCTCACCTGCATAGGCTTTCTCCTTCTGAACTCACATTGCTCTCGGCTTGCCCTACCAGCCTTCTTCTCTCTTCGCATGTGCCTGTTACAATAAGGCTGCCCCTGCACCACCACTCATATCCACCTTCCTTAGCAATGCCTGGACTTCTAGATCTTTGCCTCCATTCTCCCTCTAACCATGACTCCTCTGACTCATAGCCCCTAAAATATCAGTTAAAGGTGTTAATGGTCAATCATGGCTTTCAGCATTAATACGTCCACACATTAATAGAGGCTTCTCATGTCTCAACCTGGTCACCTGATGTTCCAAAGGGGTAACCTACTTCAGCAGTTGGAGATTATGCTGGAGGCCGAGTTGGGGTCAGAGGCGGCGACAGCATGACCCGGAGATCACACCTTCCTACCACCCCGCCCTGCCAGACGCCTGCACCGGGTGGCTCTGCAGCATACGGCTGCCAGAAAACGGAAAGTGTTTTCTCTTCTATTTCTCCACCATACAGGCTTACTGACAATGCCTTCAGCATACCCCAGTGTGAGCGGGGGCTACAGGACAAGAAGAGCACATCTGGCAGGGGTCGGGTGGAGGCACTTGTTTTTCCCTGAAGTTAACTCCTCTCACTTGGTCCAGAGCAACAGCAAGGCTGTGAGCCAAAGAAAGATTTCTTGATTTCCAAGGTCAGCCCCAAAATGCATGTGGCTTCCCTGCTCTTGGCCCTCCTTCACGTGAACCGGGCCAAGTCAGAGCCTGGGGTGTGGGGCGTGGATCCTCTCGGACAACAAAAGGCAGATGCGAGTTACGGGGCCAGCGCAGCCAGAGCAGGCCATCCGTTTCCTCTCCGTGCCACACCGCCAACAACGCGAAGTCACAAGCAGCCTCAGGGAGCACCCAGGCCCTCTCTGCCTTCGAACAATCCGAAACCGAGACAGGTTAGTGAGCTGCTCAAGGTCACACAGCATTCAGGAATGCAATCTGCTTGCTTCGCCCTTGAGTGACCTGGTTTACTGGTTTCTGGGTGGTTTCTTTCTTTCTCTTTTTGGTAAAGCCCTTCGGTATGTTTCAGAATGCGTTCCCAAGCCCCTTGTCCCACCTACAGGCAGGCGCAATCCAGAACCAATGTCTGAGAAGGTGCTTTAGGTGGGGTGAAGTCCCAAGACGGATGGAACCACCTGGGCATATTCCAGCCATAAAGCAACAAGTGTTCTGACATCACACTTGGGCATCTCACCTGTGTATTCAGCTTCCTATGAATCGAAGCACTTTCTCATTTGTACTATTGTGTGAAGGGACCCTTATTGTCGCAGAGAATTTATAGGGAGTATGCCCAGGCAGGGCAGAAGTTTCTACCCCCAATTAACGAAAGAGCAAATTAAAGCCCAGAGAGGCTAGGTGATGTGGCTGAGCACACAAAGCTGCTCAGGAGCAGAGAAGGCGAATCCGGGCATCGCCTCACCACTGGGTACTGCGTACTGGGAGCCGGTGGGAATGAGGCTCGGCTCTGAGGGCTAACAGACTGCCCTCTTGACCGGAAAGGAAGTATAACTGAACACCGAGAACAAGCTGATGGCAGGTCCCGGCTTGCCTCACACACGCAGGAAAGCCCAGCCTTGGCCAGGGCAGAACCAGTGTCACGGTGGAATTGCGTAGAAAAACAGATGGCTCGCATTGAGAGTTTGGGATCTAGTCCTGGCTGCAGGAACTCAAGTCACTTCTTCTGTCTCAATTTTGTCATTAGCAAAACAGGGATGAAATGGCCTTTGGGGAGAAGGGTGAAATAAAACATGACAATTATAACAATAGCTACCATTGATTGAGTCCTTACTCTAAGCCCCTTTTCAAAGTCATTCCGCTAAACGCTTTCCAGGATTTCTCTCGCCTAATCTTCACCGAGCCTTTGAAGCAAGTACAACTCTTTTCCATATCTCGGTGAACAGGCACTGGCCAGGGTCTGGCCCCTCAGCAAAGGCTCACTGATAACACGGAAGGTGCCAGGATTTGCACTGCAGCCGTAACTCGGGAGAGACACACGAGTGAGCTGCAAGGCGGGATCTCTTCACGAAAAGCTGCTTGGCCCTGCCCCTGCGACTGTTTTTCCCTCCAAAGACATCCATTGAAAAATGCCTCAAGCATCCCCCTGAGTGAAGGCTATTAGAGTTGACTTTCAAATTGCAATAATAACCTGATGGAAGTGAACTGACCTGAAATAACTTGGAAGGGCTGTATGTGGGCCATGCCTCTGCCTAACCTGCACAGTGATGCTACCCATGCTTCCTTCGAAACGGAAGATGCTTATTAAATCCTGGAAAATTCCTGCACAGATACTCGTGCTCATTCTTCCTCAATTTCCATCCTACATTCTGGCATGTGATATGCCTTACTAATTCTTACAAGGACGTTCTAAAGTGCGATGTGAAATTTTTCCAACTGTTTCTGCAACACTGTAAACACTTCAAGAGAGGGAAAAGAGTCTCTCTATCCAGTGGAATTAAAAACATGCAACTGCACCCAGGGGGCATCCAAAAAACAGAGTAAATGAATACGCAAAACAGAAAAAAACCCTCATATACACAGACAGCAAACTGACGGCTGCAGGTGGGAGGGGCTGGGGGCAGGGCTGGGTGAGAAAGGGGAAGGGATGTTGCACAAACTGTGGTTACAAATGGTCACGGGGATGTCAAGGAGAGCGTAGGGATGCGGTCAAAAACATTGTAACCTGGGGGATCTCTTCGACAGTTACATAAACGTCCAACCCCTGTGTGGTGCGCCTGAAACTGGTATAATATTAAATGCCAACTGTAACTGAAAAATTAAAAATGAATTTTAAAGAAAAAGAGACAAAGAAAAAACCCACCTTGTTGCACAGGTTGTATTTTGTTTTTGCAAAAGCCTTGGGAGAGATAAAAATGAATGACACCGAATATCCCCAAAGAAGAACATGTTGTGTTTGTAGTGTGTCGACAGCGGTCCCGCCTCTTCCCCAGAAATCTGACTTTCACCTCTGACGTCAGCTCCGCGTGGCCGTGCGTGACGAGAGTTACCAAAGTCCAGACACTGCTTGTGGGAAAGCACTTGCTGTCAGTGCCACTCCGACACCCGGATACTCTACGGATGTAGAGTATCCGACAGCTTGACGCCCGGTGAGTAAGGGAAAGCTATCTGATGAGGGCACTGCAGTGGTCCCGGACCTTTATGAGCTGAAGCGTGCTGATCTGGGCGAGTCTCAGCACTGCACGCCGTTCACTCAGGTACGCTCACGACAGAGAAGATGAATGCGGCCCCGGATGCTCTCCACCTGTGAGTCGTCCTCAGGAGGGCTGGGAGCGCGCCGGGGCCCTGCCTGGCAGGCACACTGACTGTGAAAAAAAGTTCAAGACAAACTGCCTGCTCCTGCACCTGAGGGCCAACACATCCGTCAGCACTCTGCTCTGAGCAGTCACAGCACTCTGTTTTAGCTCTTAAATCCAGGGAAACTCTCAGTCACTCAGGCTCCACCCTCCTTCATCCTCAGTCCCTGCAGGTTCCCAAATACGGATTTGCAGACTTGCATTTGCTCACTGAATGTCACTGGATGCAAATAATATATAAATAAGGGTGGAGAAAATTAAGTGGCTAAAAAGATTAACCAGGGCGACTGCTCAGTAACTGAACTCTAAAACCCTTAAGGCACATCAGGCCCTGACTGGTATGGCTCAGTAGGTTGAGCGCTGGCCTGCAGACTGAGGGGGTCACCAGTTCATTTCCTAGTCAGGGCTCTTGCCTGGGTTGCGGCCCAGGTTCCCAGCTGCGAGTGTGTGAGAGGCGATAGATTGGTGTTTCTCTCACACACCAATGTCTCTGTCCCTCTCTTTCTCTCTCCCTTCCCCTCCGTCTAAAAATAAGTAAAATCTTAAAAAAAAAGAAAGTACATCGGGCAAACTAGAAGCCTATATCCCACATTTCTGCACCTCCTGACCTGTTTAGAGATTTCTGAAACAATCACAGGTTTGATTGTTCCTTCCTACCAGGAGGATGCTGGGCCTATTTCCCACTGTGACAGGAACTGGGGGCAGAGGGAAGTACCCCTGACTCCCTCCTACATTCTATTCTGTGGTTGGCAAAGAAAGGGGGGGTACAACTGGAGATTCAGCCCCCAGCCTGGGCTCCCTTTGCACCCAGAGTCCCCATCCTCTGGTGGGGGACTTCCAGCTGCTGGGACACCAATACTAAAGCTGCATCTATAGGCTGAGACATGTAATAACATTATTGGGGTAACATCTGTACATATTATCTCATTTAATTCTCATAATTCCAAGAGCTGGGTGCTATTATCACTCCCATTTCATCAGTGAGAAAACAGAGGCAAAGAGAGGTGAAGTAATTGCCCAAGATCATATACCTAGCACAGGGTGGGACTGGAACTCAGACCCTGGTAGTCTCACTACATATTCTTAACCATTCCTTCGTCAATGAGTACTTCCTCCACTGCCCTGTCAGCCCACCTTCGGGAAAGTGGGTGATGTCCCTCCACCATGTTCCGACTGCTTGTCTCCCTGACTCACATCTCAAGTGAAAGAACAAAGGGAAAGAGGACAGGGCCGAGGAAGGAAGACGGCCGACAAAGTTGCCCACAGTATTTTTATCCCAAAGTTCTGATTAAAATGAACAGGACACCAAAATACTCCCAAATAGCAAGCAAAGAAGGAAAAGGGCATCACTGAAGGCAATAACCTTGAAAAATTGATGCCTAAACAAAGAAGCGGAAAATTCCGGAGTGCAGCGGAGAGGCACGGCTGACCCCCGGAGTCGTAAGGGTGCGTCAGCCCAGGGCAATGAACTCTCCAGGAACTTGCTCTGCGGAGAGGGTGAGCCGGCGCTGCAACCTCGAGATGGAGGCGCGTGCCAAGGAGCTCCGGCCCACGTCCAAGGCAGAGAAGCCTAGAGTGCAACTCAGCCAGCTCGGAGGGTCACCAGAGGTTTTTTCAGCAGCCTCTTCCCTAGAGTCCTGCGAGGTTCATCAGGACCCGGACCCTACTATTTAGTTCCCCAGTCCGACCCCCAGAGTCAGTGGGAGAGTGGGAAGCACGTCCAGGTGGACTCCAGCTCGGGGAGTGACCATGGCACAGAAGAGCATTAACTACACCCGCTGGCCTGGGAGAGGGCCAGCCTCCTCGCTTACCTTCCTCAAACCCATCCCGGAATGAGCCCGAGCGGCTCATGGTCCTGCTCTTCTCATCCAGGGACATGGAGCTGTTCCGGAAGCGGCTGTCGGTGTACGGGTCATACTGCCCGTCGGCATTGGAGAGGCTGTGGGTCCTCAGCATGGTCGGGTTGGACAAGCTCATCTGCGTGATGGTGGTGGGGCTCGCTGGAACGAAAGGAATGGAATCAAAAGACTGGAAAGTCACGTCTCTGTTCAAGTCCTGGACGGGGGTGAGGAGGAGACTGCTTATTATCAGCCATATCCGTCCCTGCCAATTCCTCTCCCTCGCCTATTTTCCAAAAGGTAGTCACAGCAGCGTTTGAGTTACACACTGAGAGCTAAAAATAAGGGAGGAAAGGTGGGTCCGTTCCAAAGCTGAGGCTCTGGGCCTCAGCTTTCCAACTTGGCACGTTCAGACAAGCTAGTGTCACCTTCCAGGCATGAGCTAATTACTCCCTGGGCTCATCTGGAACAATTCCCTCTAAAGCCAAAAGCCCAAAATAGTCCCACCGGGCTTTTGATCAGATGGGAAGCATTTGTGCATGACAAGAAACTCCTGCCTCAAAGAGTTATGGCTGGGAAAGAACAATACGCACACAGGTCTCGGTGCCTCGGACAGGGAACGCCGAACACTGGCGCCTCGAGAGCTTCGGTGCAAAGGGGACACCTCACTGCAGCCGAAACTAGCTTTCTTATTACAATCCTGTCATTAGCAACGTGCTCTATTTCAGAAGCATCCCTGCAGTTAACTCAAAATGAAGAGTTAAGTCATGCTTGATTACAAACCACACCTGTCCTTACATAAAGACTCTGAGTTTATTATCCGCAACATTCAGAAAGGGCTGCCTCTCTAAGGAAGGAGACAAGACTGGAGAAGCTCTTACCCGCCTCTGTCAGTCTCCCAAGGCTCAGCTCCCACCCTGCCACCTTCTTGTCACCTTCTCCTGTAATTCCAGCCAGGGCTGAGCTTCCCTTTTTCTAACTGCACATAATACTTCAGTTTCTACACAGCTTCCTGTTACACTTGGGACTCTTCCTGATCCTATTTACGTGTCTGCCTGAGTGTGTTTGCTGCATTCAAAAAGAATCCACTGACATATCAGCAGGGGGGTGTTACGAATTCCTTCCCTTTTCCCCGTGCCAATCCAAGCATTATGTCAGCAGTAGGCACTTCCAAGAATACTTGTTCAATCAAAACCTGGTTTTTATTTCTAGCTTAATAAAGCAATGAGGATGACCAAACATGGTATATGCTGTAACACCTACTTCTTCAGGTCTTAAAAACAAAGAATGGGATGGTTAGCTCTTTGCTATACAGCCCTACCTCTATCAGCCACAGAAAGAAAAATGATTGATTAGAGTACCAAAACCTTTTCCATTTTCTCCAGCTCTTTTGCTACCCATCTCCTCTAATCAAACTACATTGTGGAAGGCTGATCAGATACTGAGAGTCTGCGACCAACCTGTCTCTTTCAAAGGTAAGCTCGCCTCTGCCTTAGGGGGCTGGTCAGCACAGCCACTGCCCAGCAACCACTCACCAAGCTGAGAAAAGTTGAACCTTGTTCCGGAGGGAGAAGTCCCACTGGAGCCGGAAGAAAAGGGGGAATTGGCGGCAGTGTCCTGCAGGCCCCCCGCAGAGTGGGACCGCAACCATTCCTTGGCGTCTTCTTGTGTGCGGAGCTGGGAGGTGGGAGCATACCTGCGCAGACAGAAGTCAAGCTGGGATTAACTATGATCAACGCTTATGAAAATGAACTCCGTGAAGCTGACAACGATCAGATAGCTAAAATTGATGTTAAAAAAAAAAATCAGATCACTACACATCCCAAAACTTAAGAAGTTTCTCAAAACATTTTTTTTTTTTTGCTACTTGGCCGCCTTTGGGGAAAATTGGAATTCCTTGCAGTTTGGAGGGAACACGCAAAGGGAGCAAGGTCGGTGAACACTCAGAAAAGCTGTCACGGGGCGTACCTGTAACATGTTGATGCACGACAGCGTTGTGTCAAAGCCCACCCCCACCCCTTTGACGGGACCGAAGCAGCCAAATAAGCCACTGTTACAGCTCCAAGGACGTTTTAATTAGATAACTCATGGCACCTGCATTCTAGAGTGCACGCAGGTGGCCAGGAACCACAGCGTACCAGAAACCAGACCTGAAAAGGTGTGAGGACAGCGATGCTTACAGCAGTTGCTGAGATCTAGCACAGGCAAGTCTGCGTAAAAGGAGCCCTAAATCATCGGCTTTCACACAGGCGAGGCTCTTCGGAGGTCGATGCCCCTCCTCATTTATTCTGCAGCGTGTTTGGTAATGATTATCGAATGTCTCCAATGAGCTAAGTGCCTTCACAGATGTTATCTGGAGTCACGTGCCAAGGCTTCTACCTATTTTGTGTGATTTCAAAGTCTGAGTTCTTCTCGTGATGCCCACGGGCAGCTTCTCAAATTTCTACGTCGTCTAAGTGGCCGGAGAACCCTTAGACTAACAAACAGATCACTATACGGTGGCTGGTGATTACGTCAGCAGTGGGATTCTTCTGGCTTAAAAAAGCTGCTGTGGGTGTGTTGGTATTGGACGTGTGTGCCGAGGGAGGGGCTGGAAAGGGAGAGTCAGGGCGAGAGGAACAGAAGAACGTGTCTGCCTTCCTGTTTTCACTCTAGTTGGACATGTAACTTTCTGGGTCACATCGTTGCCTGAAGACAGCTTGTCACCTATCCCTTTTCTGAATTTTTTAAAAGCCAACTTAAAAAGCCAGAGCCCCATCATTTTCATAGGACAGATCTGCTCCAGAAATAGATATACAGCATTTTGAAATGTTAATATTTAGAGAGGTTAGCTTCCTCTTGGGACAATGGTGGGACAGCAAGTCCTGCTCATTAGAAGTGGCTGAAATGTAAGCATCCAGCCCAGTCGCTAATGATCAGCCCCCCTTGGTGTGATGAACACTGTTCAGTACAAAAGGCCTTGCCAGCTCCCCCGTCTAAGGCCACCCTGGGGAGATTTTTGAATACTATTATGTTTAGAATCTTAGAATTGGCTTTCCTCGGAGCTCCTTTGGAAAGAAAGCAGTGATACCTACCTCACGTGACTGTTCAAAATGCTCTCAGCCTTACGAGCTACAGGCTATCAACTATAGACACACACGACAGTGTTGAAACATTTCATTCTGAGTTCCATTCTTTGCAAAGCACATAACGCTTGGTGCAGGGGAAGCCAACGCTACAGAGGAGGAGGGTTCAGGGAGTATGGGAAATGACAGCTGCAACCACACGACACTGAAACCATGGGGCAGGCGCAGGAACCGAGGTTCCTCTGACTGGCCAAGTGAGGTAGGTGGTGGGAGGCGCGGTGACTTACAGCATCTTGTTTCACCAGGACCGGGCCCAGAAGGAGCCCAGGTCGTGACTTACATCGGGCGAAAGGACATCACTTCCTCATCGCCTTCCCTTTCCGCCAAAAACGGGTTACGCCCATGTCTTGCTGGGTCGATTCGATTTTCTGATTATTATTTTGAAGAGTGCTAAGTATCTGTCCTTTGCAATTTTCTATGGGCTGAGAGTTACGGATTTTCAAATTTGGCAGTGATGTTTCCTTCCTCCTTGGCCCTGTCCGGGCTCACAAACCAACATGCTGCAAGCCACGCCCTTCCTCTGGGAAGCCAGCCCGTGAACAGAATGGTCGTGGCGACGTGCTCAGCGACGAAGCCCACTGGCCCCAGTGGTGCATGACGTGGTTTTACCGCAATGCGCCTGAAAAAGCACAGACTCTGTTCAAGCACATAAGCCGATGAATGGCGAGATGAGAATGAGCGGGTGGCGGGGAGTGGTCGTCCAAGGACCGACTGCGGTGGCCAAAGCAGGGAGCCCAGCCCAGCTCGAACCTCCCGCCAGCCAAGCCCCAAAGCCACAGCACATGGCATGGATGCAAGGAGGAAACACAGATACCTGAGTCCTTTCTTAGGCAAAGTGTTCCTATCAAGGTGCGGGTCACTGTAGGGAAGTTAAAACAAAAGTGAGAACTTCAGAGAAGCACAGAGAGCAGGCACGTGAGGCGGGACAGGCTAAGACGGGGCAGAGAGAGCTGGGGAGACAGACTCACTTTACCAGGAAGGCCCCATGCCCCGGGGAGCACGCAGCCCGTCCGAGGGAACCCGGAGAAACCCAGTCCTCGGCCTGCGCTGCCACCAGCTCGAGCTCCACCCCGAGCCACCGGGAGGCCTGAGCCACTCTGCCCTGCAGGTTCAAAGCCAAACTCGGGGGCTGCCGGACCTTGATGCAGAGCCCGTGCCTTCCGCCGCCCAGTCACCCATCTCTGCACCGTCACCACTGCCTCTCGGAGAGAGAGATGCCACCTCCTTTGCACCACTAGCTCTGGGCCACCCCAGTGCCACGGGCGGTGACTTCAAGTGAGACAAGGGACTTGCTGGAGAGTTTTAAGAGGCCTGCAGTCTGCATATTTGGAATTCGTAAGTGAATTCCAGGTCCCTCTCAGTTTCTGCAGTCCTCATTGGACGTAGCTAAGAGCTGAGTCCTGGGCCGAGTCGGGGCATGTTACAACTTGCTGATAAAGTCAAGGCATTTGGGTTTCCAAAGAACAAGGGTTTAAAGGCTTGGTCTGTGAGTCTGACAAAAACAAAGATTTTGCTGTTGATGGGGTGAAGAGGGCTTTCATTAATTTTTTTTTCTATCATGAAACAACATCTGCTTGTTATGTTTGGCCAAGCCACGGCTCCCCCACAAATTTAAGGTCAATATCCATTTCTGAGGCCCACCCACAGGACAGCTGGGGGCAAACAAGCCTCTTCCTTTATAAAGTCTCAACGCTCCACATACTCTTTCTCATTATCACTACAGGAAATGGGCACACAGAACACGGCAGCCTACAAAACAGAAGGAGCCCAACTGCAGCGAAAGACTTTAAAGGGAGAAGAGCCAGCTGCTGGGGAGTGGAGGGGGTGGGTGACAAAGGTGGGGGCCAAACTGCTCGGTGGGTGGTAGATCATTTCTGGGCTTGCAGCAGGAGGGGAGGGAGAAGGGGGAGAGGGCGGGAAGCAGGAGCATGCCACAGGAACGCTGAGATGCAAGTGAGAGCTTCTGCCGCCCCCAGTTCAAGTGGCAGGTTTGAGGTTCCTTCCCAGCTCGGGAAGGGAGGGGCCAGCCCAACTCCACCTCTCCCGGGGCTTCAGTGGACAGCGGAACAGACCCTCACTGGCATGTCTGGGGGTCACATACTACACCGGAGCTACGAACACAAGCGGAAGCCTCGGGCTGACAGCCTCACACAAGACATCTGGCTTGACACAGACGGGCAGAGGAACCTGGAAGGCTCGGTGGGGTTCCCGGCCTACAATGTCATTACCTGTCCTGTTTCCTGGGCAAAGTACTTCTGCAGAACTTAGGGCTAGCAGCAGGGGAAGAGAGAGGGCTAGAAGTCCAGGCAGGTAGAAAACAAGAGAAGGAACATTAGACGGGAAGAAAGAGGGGGAGTTGTAAAATACAGTGACTTTTCTCATTCCCAGGACTGACCCTGGGTTGCTTCCTTCCCTATCGGGAAGACAATGGACACTGCGCTACTGAAGTGAAATCCAGAGCTCTGGGGATGCTTTAGGTTTCTTGATTTCCTGTCACTGGCCAGCAGCCCTTTAGTGGGAGGGCGTCTGCCATGACAGCCACCAAATTGACCCTGCTGCCTAAGGAACATCCTACCACACACCCTGGGGCTGCAGCCGGCCACCCACTCTGCCTGCACAATTCCAAGGGGAGGGGAAAGACGCCAACTGATGAACAAGCAGAATAAAATGGAAGGGTTTCAAAGATGGAATGCCATTTCAAGTGGATGCATTAAATTTACCCCCAGGAGACTTCCAGCAGCTCCCAGCACTGAGAATAACCAGGATGAAAAGCAACAGGGAGCAGCGCTGAGCTGAATCCCACCCTGAACTGGCTTTCCTATGGAAGCCATCAGTGGTCAGAAAGAGAGAACTCTCCCAGGCTAGGGCAATTAACATGTGGGATTCCTGACACAATCCTTTGTCTCTTGAAAGGGTGTCTTTCCGAGAGAGACAGGCAGCCAAACGCACATCACCAACCTTTCTGACAGTGTGGTCTTCACACTGTTGGTTCTCACAAAGGGAGTCAGGGAGTCGTCCTTGGAGGAGGCGATGAGGCCCGTGGAGGAATTGTGACTCAGGCCCCCTCCACTGCCGAGGGAGATGTCAATGGACTCACAGCTGGTGTGGAGGCTGCTGACGGACTGGAAGCCCAGGCCGTCCTTGCTAACTGCCGAGGAGCTGCTGGCATTGGTGCCCCAGGTGAGGCTGTTGGAGGGGCCCGAGTGCGCTGAGCTGGGGCTGGAAGCTAGAGGAGACGGGTTGAGATCCGCATTCTTACTGCAGAGAGGACTGCTGCTCCCGCTGCTCAGGGCGCCGCTGCCTGAGGGGGACTCTAAGGTACCTGGCTGGGTCAAGGTGGCGTGAGGGTTGGAGATGACCACCGAGTTTTTCATGTTTTCAGCTGTGGCGATGGGCACTTGCTTGCTAGGCTTCCCACCAAAGAGTCTGTGAAGAGACAAAGGGTTGTTTGGGTTGGACACCCAGAGCCCAGGGGCTCCCAGCTGTTTAGTCGGGTGCGGCTCAGGTCCAGGAGCCACGGGAGTCCCTAGGGGGAGGCACGGTCGTTTCAACGGAAATGGGTACGAGGATCCCATTGGGACAGGCCACCGGGACACTTGTGAATGACACGTTCCAGTTTCCGGTGCTATGGTGCAGCTGAGACCCTGGCTCTGTCTGAGCCAAAGGGCCGCAGGGAACAATTTTCTGCAGGACTATTCACGCTGGTCCAAGATCCTGCTTCCCTTCCTTCCCTTGAACAGAGTAAACAAAAAATCGCCCTGGCCCAGGAAACATCTAGAAGGAAAAGAGCTGCCTGCATCATCTCTGTATCCGTGACCCCAGGCACAACGCAGGCACTTGATTTGTGACAGTTCGACCCCGGGCAGTGGGCCGATTTGATCTCCAAGCACATGCAGAATCGAGAACCTGAGCCTGGACCCGGATGAGGCCTGGGGAGAGTATTTCCACAGACTTCTCCGGTGAAAGCCCTACCCGAAAGTTGTGTCTTTGTGGCCGAGTGCTAGTACTACCCACTGATGCCCACGGAAACCTTGCTGAGCTCCCAAGACACTAGACCAGACACGTGGTGTGAACTGTGTCTCTGTCACAGAGACACAGAAATGCCATTCCATGTCACGCCCCTGCTCATGACCAGAAACGTGCTGTTGGAACACAGGAAGCCTGTCCCTCCTCCGCTGGCAGAAGGGCGCCTGGTGAGTGGCAGGGCCGTCCTACAGTCCGGGAGCAGTTCCTGCTTCAGCAAGGCGAGTGCTTCCGCTCACCGAAACTCTGCTGGGACAGGCGTCTCTGCACAGTGGCGACAATACCGACAGGCAGGGGCCCTTCCCCACGCTGCTCAGTGGTGGGAGTTTGACCTGTCTTCTCCAAACAGTCCTTACAAATCTCAATTATTGTAAAGACGACCAACCGACTGACCACGTCATCAATCCTCACTACAACATGTGGTGACAGACGAGAAACACTTTTGCCTGGTGACAGAGAATGAAACATCCGATTACTGAATTTTGGCTTGAGAATGCTTACACTCTTCCAGTAATGGGGATGCCACTACTCCAAGGGGTAACTCGCCCCAGCGTCTAGCACTGTCAATTAGAAAACCAAAATCTGATCCGCCCTCTCCACGTTTACCCACTGCTCCCGACCCTGCCGTGAGCACGGACACAGAGATGTCCGACCTCTCTGCTGGAGAGTCACCGCACTTCACCTGAGATCTGCCTTTTCCATACGAAGGGACAATAAAACACCTTAACCATCTAGTAAAAATGCAATCGTCAGGAGCTGGCTGAAAGGTGTTCAGTGCAGAACCTAAGAAATTGCGTGCATTTTCAAGTATTCTGGTACACTAGCCTAAAGGTCTAATAAAATGTCTTTGTAGTTACTGAAGGAAATTCGTAATACCAAAGAGTGAATATTACATGTAATACTTGAGGCAAGAAGCAGAGAAAATTTTCATTTACAAGGCAATCTGGTACAACAACAAAGAACAGCCCGATAGGACCTTCCCCAGAAAAAGTAATTATTACTGAAATTCTAATAATCAAGTCTAGACAAAGAACAGCAAACTACTTCATTATACCTTTCATGTGGAATGCTTCTTCTGAAGCCTCTTCAAACATTCCGATTCATTCCCAAATATGTACATGTGCACACGGTTTTTATTTTTTTCACTGCATGGTTTGCTGCCCTTGGACTTACTCTTTCCTATGACAAGAAATCTCCTGAGAAGCGAGACTAAGTTCTGCCCCATGCACATGGAGTTTGAGGATGGCCCAGTGGATACAGAGATTATAATGAGATACTACAAACAGGCAAAAGCTGTAGAAATTTAAAACAAAAGTTGAAGAAAAAACAGCAAATAATACTTTCATGTGAAAATTCCCACCCTGTGTGGAAATGTGAGAAAATGCTTTTTTAAGGTAATAGGAAATCCATTTCTCTTTTTCAGAAACACTTCTGCTTTAAGAGGCTTTTTTTTTTAAGGACGCTAAAATTTCAGAGATTAATTTGGAATTATGCACGTGGTTATAAATAAGTATGTGGAGACTACTAGACTATTTGAGAAAAGAATCTGGCCAAGATCACTGTCTAGCATGAGGAGGAGGAATTGCAGCCATTGAATTAACAAGACAAGAAAAAAAACTGTCTGCCTCCCCTGAGCTACCTATGCAGATCTGGATGGTAGCTAACTGTTATTCACTACTCACTATGGGCCAGATACGGTTACATAGATGAATCTTCATGAGAACTCTCAGATAGGTATTGGTGTCCCCATTTTACAGATGAGAAAATGGAGACATACTGCTAAGGAAGTTTACATGGTGGCTAATTAAGGTGACCCCAAGCTTTGAACTCAGGATGATCGATTACAGAAGGCTTAAGATTTTCATTCTAACATGGAAAAATAATCAGGTGACAGCAACATTGCTGGCAGCCTCTGACCAAACAGCTTTATCCTAGGACTGAAGTGGAGGAAACAGAGACTGCTTTGACTAAGAAACAGGAAATTATTAAAAATCCAGGACATGGCCCTGGCTGGCGTAGCTCAGTGGATTGAGCGTGGGCTGCGAACCAAAGCATCGCAGGTTCGATTCCCAGTCAGGGCACATGCCTGGGTTGCAGGCCACAGCACCCAGCAACCACACATTGATGTCTGTCTCTGTCTCTCTCTCTCTCCTTCTCCCTCCCTTCCCTCCCTAAAAATAAATAAATAAAATCTTAAAAAAAAAATAATACCACTATCATTCCTTTAAAAAAAAATCCAGGACACCATTCCATATATTCCGGTTCTGCTCAGTGCCATCTAGCCACTTACCTGCGGAGCGTGGGAGAGGCCACGTCAGGGTACTTGGCCCCTGGCTGGAGAGTGGCCTGAGCCGCACTGGACACAGGCTGGGCTGCCGGGTTCACCTTCACGGAGTTACAGGAAGCCACACTCTCGCTGTCCGAGGAGATGCCTTTCTCCTTATCAGTTTGGTTGACCAGGCCTGGCAGAGAGCTCCCTAGGGCCGTTTTGGAGGGCTCCCTCAGCTTGGGCACCGGCAGGCCTGCTGACTTGCTGCTGATGTTGGAATCTATGCTGCTAGTACTGGACCGGTTCCCAGCCCCGTTCCGGCCGGTGGACTTACTGGGCCGCGGCAGACTCCGGTACTGCAGGTTTGTCCGGGAGCTCAGAGACAGATACGCATCGTCCTGATTCGGAGCCCCGTCCATGCTTGTCTTCCGGCCAGTGGACCGTCCGACCAGTGCAGACGACTTCGGGATTTTGCCCAGTGTGGCTGACCTGCTGGTGACAGTGGCCCCACTGGCTGTGATCATGGCCAGACCGGCAGCCGAGCCACTCTGCTTCTTGAACCCAAAGCTGTTGGCGTTGGCGGTGGGCGTCCGGGAGCTGCTGGGGAGGGGCTTCTTGGACTCGTCACCACTGCTGCGGCCTGCATCTGACGGGGAGCGCTTCACCTGCGAGGCTTTGGGGGACAGCCTCCCTTTCTCGGACACTTTTGCATCGTCGGTTTTTCCTGAGAGAGAAATCGGCAAGGTTAACCTGCACACCAAGAAGCCGGCTCATCCAGTTCAGTCTGTTTAAAACCCTCCCCTCCTCCAAAGAACTGGTTCACATTCTCCTTGGGGAGAGCGGGACCCTGGGGAGGCAGAGGAAAGAGCTTTTCATAAAGGCAATCTAGTCTACTACTGTCACCGTGAGCCTTTTAGATGTCAATGATGTTACTCATTTGCAAAGCAGTCTAAATTTACCTAGCACAGAGCAAAGCCAGCCAATCACTGACATGTCTGGGGAAGAGGCCTCACTCTCACTGAACTTTCTCCCTCCGTCCATGGAAAAGATGTTCCTAACCTCTATTGGAGAGACCGTTGACTTCCTGCAAAAACAGTTCCTCTGTTTACACATACCCCTGAATCACGGAGACATCAACCAAACATGCCAACAGCTTATAAACACAGGCCCTCCTGTGTGCGCTCTGACCCAGCACACGTCCACCAATTTAACACGGCCTCAGCAGTGGACCGGCTTTTGACTTTAAAACCTTCCGCATATTTTTCCACTTGGAAAAAGGAAGAGATGCGGACTCTCCTGAAAACTGGTTATTAGCAGAGTCTACACCCTAAGAACAAATACCTGAGCATTTATGGGACTTAAAAAACAAAGAAACAAAGAACAATTCTTTGCTAGAGTTAGAGTGACTATGGTTTGGGCTTTGAAACGGACACCTGTGGAGGAAAGACGGCGATGCCTCTCACTCACCCGATCCTGGGGTCTTCAGCGCGCCCGCCGAGGCAGCCGGCTTCGTCCTCGGCACGGTGATGCCCACCTGGGCCGTCATGCCGCGCCGCCACGAGCCCGTCTGGGAGATGACGGGGTTCTTCTTGCCCGACGTGCTTTTGTCGGACTCGTCGGACATGTCCGAGGGATTCCGCCGCCACTTGGAGCCTGGCTCCATCTTCACGCCGCTGTCTGACCCTCCGTCGGACTTCTTGACATCGTCGCCCGACCAGAGGGAGCCCCTCTCCACCTGTGAGTGCTTCTCTGCGTCAGTCTGCAGGGGAGACTCCAGGTCAGCCCTCCCAGACCCCGGGTGCAGAGACCCTCACCACCGAGCAAAAATGCCAATACACTGAGTGAATTAAGAGAAAAATAATAACTCACGACTTAAAAATGTTTGGGTTTTTGTACTCTGGTTATCTTATTAGAAGGCCTGATTTTTTCCCCAGTCCAAGGAAAGTAAAGAATACAACTATGTCCTTGAGAGGAGTGAGGGAGGAGAGGAAAAGGGGCCAGAGGGAAAGAGGGAAGGAGCCCCACGGAGAACTATGAGCAGATGGGAGATGTGGCGAGAATTCAGCCACCAACTCTCTGCCACTTGGCGAGAAACCCCCTCCAGCTCAGGCAGCCTGAGCTCCAGCCGGCATCCAGCCTCCTGCCCGTCTCCCTTTGTTCTTGTCTCCCTATCACTCCGCTGGCAGAGAGATCTCAGGCTCCAGCGCAGCGTCACAGTCTACACTCGGAGCCAGTGAGCGAGCAAGTGGGGGCGGCTGCTAGTTCCACTCTCCGGGAGGGAGAGGGGCCGAGAGGAACACACACCCTCAAAAGCCACTTCCCCCCAAAGCTAAAAGCCAGCGGGTGCCTGCTCCTACCCCAGCACTGTGCATATGCCACACTGCTATGCTCCTCTTGTGGGATTCTGTTCAGACAAGGCGTATAATTAGCCAGTTTTCTTTGGAAGAGCCTTGACCTGCTGGCCACGGAACCCAGGAGGGGACAGAAGTGTGATGTTAATGATTTGCTGCAATGAAAAGGCAGAAGCTGACCAGAATGCTTCAGGGGCCTCCCTAAGGGGGGGGCAGCCGGAGGAGATGCCAGTCGGGGGAAGCCATGCACAGAATGGGGAAGGGAGGTCAGCAACACTTCAGAGTGGCTGTACTAACACACACGTCCCTTACTTGCTGTACTTAACTCCCTACAGTGGGCATCCTCAGCGGGACAGGAAATCAAAACGATCACCTGGCCAGAATCTGGCCTAATGCCCGTCACTCAGGAGTAGCACCAACACCTTCATCCATGAAATACACAGGCTGAGTGGGATCAAACCCAAACACAGACACGCAGCCCAAGCCCAACTGTTCCTCTATCGCCACCACGGACTCTTTGGCTCTCCCCTGCCCCCCCTTAAGAACTCCCCTCACCCATGAGAGCCACCGTACAAGTGTCTTCATTGTTCAGTCTCTCCTCAGACACATGCTGAGCTCCTGCTAGGTACTAGGCACCACAGATGTGACAAAACAGAAGCACCCCCAACCGTGGGAAGCTCATGGCTCAGCGGCGGCAGGGACACAGAAAGAGGACTTCCCAAGTCTGAGCACAGGGCAGGGCTCCCTCAAGGCTTGGTGAGTAAATGAGTGAACAAACGAACACACGCTTTTCCAACCAGAGCACACTCTAACAAAGTGACGCCACCTGACCCCGGCCACCACCTGGTCAAACAGGGTAAGCAGGGAAGTGGGTACTGCCTTCACAGGTAACTTCACCGGCAGGCACCGTGTCCCTGCACATCCATCATCAGCTCACTCAATCAGTTTTACAGGCGAGAGGAAATAAAGTTACCCACTCCTGCCCTGACCAGCCTGGCTCACTTGATTGAGTGTCATCCCACAAAGCGAGAGGCTGCCGGTTCGATTCCTGGTCAGGGCAAGATTTCCTCTGTGCCCACTGTTTGCCAGGCACCACGGGCAGTCTGGGGAACTGTGGGTAAGACTGGTTCCCACCACCCCTGGAATTTACTATCCAGTGAAAGAGGCGGAGATGAGATAAATCAATACAAGTAAGTAACTGTGAATTATAAGGAATGTGGTAAGGAAAAGGGCAAGGAATCTGAGGGAGAAATATAGGCACTGATGTAATTTAGATTATGATAACGGGGCTGGGGACAGTGGTGTGGTATGAACTTTTTGAAAAAGTGCTCTAAAGAATGAGAAGAAACTTATTAAGCGAAGAGCATGCGCCAAGGCCTGAGATGGGAAAGGATGTGGCTCTGGAAGCCATCACCCAGCAAATATCCACCAGGGGCCACCATCTGCCAGGCAAGCTCGGGGGCACTGGGAATACTACAACGAACAAGTACAAATCATTAATATCTTGTCCAAGTACATTTTAACACTTTCTAATACACTTAAGACGTACTGAAAACTTAGCGCACCACATCCTGGATTACTGCATCCGTTCTTCTAATATTCATCCCTACACCTCATTCCCCTCAGTCAAGTTGTAGCTGTGCTAACAGCAGTAACAGCAACAACAAAATTGACTAAGCACCGTGTGTGAGGCACTGGGCTGAAGTGCTCTGCCTGTATCACGTGATTTAATCCTCTCTGAGGAGGTTACGGTTCATCGTCCCAATTCTACATGAGAAAACCGAGGCACACAGTGGAAAGGAAAAGTGTCCAGGATCACACAGTGAGGCAATGTGAGGGTTCCGGGGATCCACACTGTATCCACTTTATGATGCCGCCTTCTTGGGAATAAGCCCAAGAACATGAGGCATTTCTGCTTGTCCAGTGGCTCCTAACACGATCCCAGCGCCCAGCAGATGTTCCTTCCATGCAGGCTGGCTGGCTGTTCCCCAATTCCAACCCCAGAGCAGCGCCAGCCTAGCTTCTGGGTGGGACGCCACCAGTGGCAGAGAGAGTGCCACATGGCCCTGGCTCAGGACTGGGGCTTGACCCCCGCCCGCTCTGGAGAGAACAAGGACCCCGCCATCACACCCCCACAACTTGATCCAGGGTGGCAGCCTTCCCTGCACTTTCCTGTCTCAGGCCTTAGCTGCACAGTGGGCACTTGCCTGGGACATTACCGGCTTTGAGTCCCTATCTCCTTAGCAAACCCTCCTGGAGCCACGCGCCAGATCGTATGGTGACAGGACTAGGGATGAAAAGGTGAAAATGTCCCCGCCTCCGCTCCCAGGGCTTACGACCCAAGGCCATCAGGATGGCCACACGGGGCTGCGCAGAGCTGTACCCTCCCCTTGGCCCTCCTTGCCTCTGTCAGCTGCCCCCCTCTCATACGGTACCTCATTTTGAAAGGATTTTCCTATTGCTCCTACTTGGAAGTCCATCTCCTCATTCAACGTCCCGGAAGGAGGTGGGGGAATCGCCAGACAGGAGAGGGGGTGGGCCTGGGAGATGGGAGAGGTCACGAGCAAGGACCCTGGTTCCTCAGGGACCACAGAGAGGCCAGTCCTCTGAGAATGACAGGCTGGAACCAAGGTCCGGGGGGCCTGTGCAGTGCAGCGGGGGCCACATAGCATGATGTGGGGGCAGGGAACATGAGCTTGGAGTCTGGCAGACTTGGAGTTCAAGTACTGGGTGCTGTCCCTCCTTTGCTGTGAGTGTGACCCTGGAGGGGTGGCTTAGCTTCGCCAAGATCATTGGCTTGTATAGCAAAAGGGGGGTGGTAATAGGTGGGTGCCCTAGAGAGCGAGCTAAGAGGAGACTCAATGAGCTAAGTGTGGAGGGACTCAAAAACCCTCTCGCCTCTGAAAACCCCCAGCACCTTAGCATTTATCCCATTTTTGTCTTGCATTAGGTGTGAAAAGGGCACTTGGCTTTCCTGCTATTGGGTCACAAGCTTCTAGAAGTCAAGGACACGCCCTCTTCATGCCCACAACCCCTGCAGATCCAGAGGCTGAAGTGGCTGGAGTCTGGGCCCCTGTCACAGCAGAACAATTGCCAGCATTATCACCATCACCTGCCACTCTTCTTGCCGGGCATGGTGTCCCTCCACATCCATCATCAGCTCACTCAATCTGCTGAGCCGGTATCACCCACATTCCACAGACCAGGTGTAAAGAGCGGAAGTAACTTGCCTCAAGTCACAACAGCAACAACCAAACAGACGGGCACACGCAGTGCCCTCCCTGCCCCCGCCGAACCCCATCCCTTCATCCCGACCGCCTGATATCCAGGGAACGCCCAGAGAGCTCCGGGCTCTCTCACGGCCGCACAGGTCAGGAATCTCTGCCAGAGAACTCAGGATTTTATTTCCTTGAGAAGCAAAGAATACATGCACCTGGCATTATCTACCTTCCCCCATCCCGTATATTTCGTTAAAAATTTCACAGGCTGTGAAAGTAAGAAAAATCTTGCATTGTGCCTCTCTGCGTCTCGACACCTAGAATGGAACCTTCCAGAGAGCTGAGAGGAAGTAGAAAATGACCAAGGACACAGAGGGGCAGCGGCTGTGTGGGGCGGAGATGTGAGTTTGTTAGACTCTCCTGCCACCAGCAACACCGTCCTCAGAAGAAAATGCTGCAAGATATAAGGCGAGTTGCTTTGAAATGACCAACAAAATGGGTCAAGAACACAGTCAGCTTTAACTGCTGACGCGAATGGAGGAGAGAGGCAGAGGGACGGTAATCCAGAGGAAATCAGGAACTAAACATGTCACTCCTGAGCAACTTCCAAGAACGGGCACCAAGAGACACCGTTTAAATAATGTATTCTCAGGCACCCCCACACTCACCCTTCAGGATCAATCTCGTTGCCATAATTTTACGGGCGAGGAGACAGAGGCTTGGAGGGGTGATTAGCTTACCCAAGGATGTCAGAGTGGGGGGCTCAGCCCTGGCCTCAGAGGCCACCCCTTGGACCTGACAGGGCGACCTAGTCTGGCTGCCCACCTGGGCTCACCAGCTCCCCCGAGGAAAGTCGGCCAGGAGGCTGCCACGCCTCAAGCAGGGTAAGCTCTGCCCCCCACTTGGGGAAGCAGTGGGCACGGCTGCCCGATGCTGAACCCGGGCACGTGTGCCTCAACGAGGGCATGCCATGCTCCTTGACGTCCACGAGGGGGACGGCCACTTACGGACGGGGCACTTCCGTCCCCCAAGGACCGCTCGCTCCTCCGTGACGTGCCTCCTCCTCTTTCCACCAGCTGATGGAGGCTACTCCTGCGGCTCTCCAGACCACAGCTTCCTTGTTCCTTAGATGTACTTCCTTTTGGCTATTCCTCAGAGGCTTTTCAAATATGAAAACCTAGGCAGGTGACCTGTCTCCAACCTGTTTTCTCGGTGACACACTGAGCCACTTCTTCCTGCCTCTCCGTGCCCCGCCTGGGACAGTGTGTGCTGCCTGTCGGTCCAGGAGAAGCCAGTATGTGACAAAACCCGAGTGAGCCCTGGGGGAGGGCGGCAGCACACGTCTTCCCACTGACTGATGCTGATGCTGATCGGAGAGGAGTAATGGCCCTTAGCACTCCTCCGAGTGGTATTGGGGGGGCCAGGGGGCGGGGGGCTGCCATTTGCACAGATTCAAATATTTGGAGATGCTCCCTGGACAGGAACAAAGGGATGCCACTACACACCCACGTACAGAAACCACCTCCAACAGGGATTCTTAGCAGCTATTGGTGCGAGTCTGTGTTTCATTGCAACACCTACTTGCTTAGGTTTCATTTAAATATTTTAAATGCAGGCAGTCCTACTATGAAAACAACCCAATGAGTATTAAATCCTTTAGGTCCCTTGAAATTAACTTTCTGATCGTGATCAAAAGACATGTCTGTGTCATATTCCTGGACCTTTTCTGACGTGACCTGTGCTGGATGGAAGCAAAGAGCTGGTCAAAGAGGGGACTCTGGCGTGAACCAAACCCGAGTGTGTCTGATCAGAAATCAGTGGCAAATCCTGGATGTGAACTCGGTATCGCTGTGGAAAACAGATCCCAGCTCCGGCTTTGTGGGGAAGGAACAAAGACAAGGACATGCTCCCAACACTGTGTTCTGAGGGCTCAACAGGCCTCTTAGGAGCAAGCTGGTCCTACCTGGCAGGTAAACACAAGAGAAACGACTGATTCACTGGTCTGTTGGTGCCCGTCCCCTCCGGCACCCCGTTCCTCTCTGCTCCCCCCAGCAAGGACCTCTGGTACCCTGCCCGTCCCCTGCCCAGACAGCAGGTGAGCAATTCCTTGGTTCCCCGTTTCAGAATCTAAGGACCTGTGGAAGCCAGTTGTTACTTATGTCACATATAGTATGAAATAAAATTAGGATGGACCTCAGGAAAAAATTAGCGTCCATGAGGAAAAGAGAAGTGGTGGACGCCAAGACGTTTGGCCAGGGCAGGTGGCAGGAACACAGGCAGCCTGGCTGTCTCTAACGTGTGTCTAATGACCGACCAAACGGGGATCACTCCCGGGCAGCATGGCTTAGGTTCCTTCTTTCTTATTATAAACCTTTCATGGAGGTACAACATTCATGTACACAATCGTTAAGTATGCAGCTTGAATAAACTTTACCAATTCAGCATACATATCTATCACGCAGAGACCAAGGTGCAGAACACTATTAGTCCCCCCCTGCCCAAATCTTTGTGCCCCTTTCATTTGAGTAGATTTTCCCACCTTCACCACCACCACCACCACCACCCATCCTCACTCTCCAACAACAATTAGAAATTCCAGCTAAAATAAAACCCCTAGAAGCCGCAGGCAAACTCAGAGGCAACACCTACAATATTCCACTGGTCAGGCAGCATGTATTTCTGTGGGACAGAACTACTCCCACACTGTGACACACCCTTGCTTTAGCCCTGTCCACAAAGACAGGACACCTTCGAAAGCAAAGAGATTCCAAGGCAGTTCCCCTCTGCCCAGCGTGAGAAATAGCGGGAGAGTAAGTACGTGGAAAGGAATGAGCGGATGTGGAAGGGAGTAAACGAAGGGGGCAGTGTCAGTTCTGACCCCACCCCCACACACAAAGGCACCCTGGGAGACTATCCAGATCAGACCTCCCATGGGCTCCCCTGAAGCAGCGGCCCCGTGGGTGGGAGGGACCCATCATGAAACAGATGGCAGGCCACATGTGGCAGTGCCATGAATGACCAGTCCTTGTGCTGGCCAGACCCGCCTCAGAGACCCGACCTTCCCTTTCGACCACTAAGGAATGCCATGAGGGCCAGTGAAGGGACCCCCCACGAGACCGCTTTGAAAGCAGATATAATGTAGCACTACACTCAAAACATAAAACCTGGGAGTTTACAGCAGCGCTGAAAACTCAGGCTCTCTGGGTACGGCAGTGGGTGCCCCAGGGCTCGGGGGCCCGTCCGAAGGGGCCAGCAATGGGACATTGCTGAGGGCTGCCATCTGGAGAATGTAGGTCCAGGAGACAGTATCTTCTGATTTTTTTCAAGAGAAACCAGAAACTCATTTTCATGTAAAATAACACAACTTATAAAATTCGACATGGAATCCGGTTAGAAAGAAAAACCACACCGTGGGCCAATGAACACACACCGTCAGAAGGATGCGATGCACCGGCCGTCCCAGCCAGGGCGCCCGGTCTTGGTTCCCTCCCCATTGCTCGGGGGAACCAGACATGCCCCCCACACACGGCAAAGAGGGGACCCGCACTCCTGGCTAAGAACAGCCTGCTGAGTCCAGCATCCCAGTTTTTAAAAAAACAGATTATGAAACTGGGGTCCAGGAAGGGACGGTGACTTTACCAAGGCCACCACAGGGAGGGTGGCGTGGCTGCCCCACTCCTACTTCCAGCGTCCTGCTGCCCGATGCCAGGCAGAGGCCAGGTTGGGGGACATAAGCGCAGGCAGCAAGCAAGAGGCTGGGCCTCACCGCATGGATCTGGGGATTCTGCTCACCCAGAACGGCCCCTGGGAGGGACCATGTGCCTTACCTGTACATCCAGGTTTTTGCGAGAGGAGGCAGGTGTGTTGGCATAGGAGCTGATGGAGGAGCTGGTGTTGATGTCATCAGTGCTGAGGTTGTCTATGGTGTCGCTGATGCCGCTGCTGACGGAGCTGCTGTCATCCCAGCTGCCAAGACAAACACATCCTGAGCACCAGAACCGCACGCTGCACCAGCGAGGGCTGATGGCACAGACACATGCGCCAGTCCCCGGAGGGAGGCTCACTGTGGCACAAAGCCCCAGACTGACACCACACGTCATCCTGGTTGTTTGGGATGGAGGCTGGGGCAAGCGGCTGGTACAGACCTTCCCCATAAGGCCAGGTGCTTCCCTGAGTGGCTGAAAACACCACCCATGTCCCACCCCAACCTTAACTCCATCCTGGGAACTTTATGAAGTCAATGGTTGCTTCCTAGGCCCCGAGGCTGAGCAGGAGCAGCGGCTTTGGAGATCAGAGCTGAGAGTGGTGCACAGAAAGATTTGGCAGTGGCACCTTTCTTGGGGGTCGCCGGAAATAGGAAGAATTCTCAGTGCAATACGAATGCGCTGGACTCCACTCCAGGATTAAATGCCAAGCGGATGAAGGTTGCAAAAGGCAGCAAGGACCTGCCAGTGACATTAGTAGCTCGGACCCTACCAATACCCCTGGATGCATCTGAAATAGAATGCTTCACTTCCCAACTCTTGAATGCACTGTGATCCACCCCGCCCCCCACCTCAAGCAAGTCTATGGGCAAAGACTCTCCTCTTTCCTTCTTACCATCTCCCAACACCACCAAGACACTGTAATCCACCTCCTGCTCCGCCCCCTCAACTGGCAATATGTATCCCAATGTACACCTGCCGCCCCCCAGTTCCAGCTGCTATCTACTCTGCTTAGGTGCTGGCCGACAGGTCAGCTGGGCTCTGGCCTCCACTCCTAAACCAGTCAGGCAGTCCACTCACCCCACAGTGACCGTATCTGAAACATAAACCAGACCCCGTTGCTCCACTGTTAATATCCTCCAGTGGTTTCTCGGGTACTTAAAGCCCAACTCTTTACTCTGGCCCTCCAGACCCTCCCATCTGCCTCCCTCTTTAGTCCTGTCTCTCGCCAGCCCCTCCATCACTCACGGGCTCCGGTCACGTGGGCTTCTGTTCCTCCTAAGCTGACAGGGCTTCCATTAGTTGTCCCTCTTCCTAGACACCTGTCCCTGCCTCCTCCTCACCTGGAGTGTCGCCCCTCAGAAAGGCCTTCTTCCCTGGTCTCACCAGGTATGGTGCCAGCCCTTCCCCACCTATCAAGTCTGCAGCCAAGTCTTTCTCCTTTGTCTACAGGGCGGCCGGTACATAGCAGCTGACTTAAACTCATGGGGCTGAAGCGTTTAACACCACTGTGCTTAATGTAGAGGAAACAGCTAAGTACTATTATTTTCCTGTTGTGTAGGTGGAGACACTGAGGCTTAGAAAGGCCTGGACACTAGTAAGAGGTGGAGCAAGATCTGGGTCCAGCCATTGTGACTCCAGAGTCACCCTCTTTCCTGTGACGCCAGACGGCATTCCTTGTGTCCAGTTTCAGTGCACGCGGGGACATGACACGGCTCACTTCCCAGGAGGAAGCCACAGCTTGTGAGGCAGGCACGCACCAGGTTCTGCGTCACACAGCGGGAGTGGTGAGGCCGGTTTTACTGCTGGGGCTGTCTGATAACAAAGCATTGATCCAGCCGCTCTATCCCTCCACTCAGCCTTCCACCGGTGGCTTGCCTTTGAAACAGCAGCCTGATGTCTCAGAAATGCTGGGTGGCAGAGGAGGCCTGCCCCCCAACAACTCAAAAGAAGTTCTGGTTTGTTCCCGCAGCTTGTAAGACCCCTGCCCAAGCTCTGAGGACCAGGCGGGATGACGAAGGTTTGGTGAGAGCTGTTTTCATCACCCTCCCCTTCAGCACTGCTACTTGGCTTCCAGAAACCCACCTGGAGGGTCCCCCAGAAATTAGGGGAAATGTGTGACTGGTCCCCAGGTAGGGAGGGTGAAGGCGGGGAGCCCGAGTGCTCAGAAAGGGGTTCAGCCTGGGTGACGTCACAGGGTCCAGAAGGCCCCAGGCCCCAGGGTCTCAGCAAACTTCACTCCCGTTATTCCACTGATTGGCCCGGCTTCCACCTGATTCCAGACCCTCGAGCCCACCCTACCCGCCCTGCACCCCAAGTTCTACGGTCTCACAGTTTGGCTTTGTTTCTATACACACATGTAATTTTCTACTTTTCCCCCAGAGAAAAGTCTGTTTTACCTTCCAAATATGCGCAGGGGCTGCTTGGTGACAGCAGCTAAACACATGTCACGTGTCAGGCAGAGTGCCAGGCACCTTACACACATCATACACGGCTCCAGTCCCCATGTCACTCCTGCAAGGCACCTATGACCTCCCACTTTACAGATGAAGAAGTCAAGGCTGAAAGAACAGGTGTCTTGACCAGTGATTTTCAGGCAACGCTGGAATTGGGTTTAAAATGCAAGGTTATCTAATTTCAGAACATGCGCGCCTCCTGGTCTGGGCCACACTGCCCTTCACGACAATGGGTCTTCACTGAGAACCTGCCGCGTGCTGACTCGGGTGGCGCTGCAGCAGTGCCAACCTCTCTTTGTGGGTCACGTCCCCTCCCTTTCCAGGCACAGCGTTAGTGCTTATGAAACAGCCCCTGATGGAACTCAAGCGCAGAGGAGATGGGGGCACGTTCCGGCGCAAAATCACCGCCGGCCCTGGATTCGGAGCCCAGTTCCCCCTCCGCTTCATTCTTTGACAAGTCACAACTCTGTGCCTCAATTTCCTTAGGGGGTGACACATGGCTGATGCAACCTAGGCTGGGGAGAGTATGACACAACAGATGGAAAAGGACTCAAATCTCCTCTCACAATTAATGGAAACCCCACGAGTCTTCAGTGGCATCGGCTCTCTAGAGTGAGGAATTTACTGTAGCTAAAATTTCCCATGACCTGACGAAGGAGGACTGATGGGAGAGGCACATGACTGGTGGGGGGAGGACGGAAGTAACAGATGCCCATGAATCCAACCCCAGATTTTTTGCTTTGAAATTGTACCCACTCTTCCCCGTGGCCTTGCAACGCCAGGCTATGATTCCAGCGGGGCACAGGGCACTGATCACACACGATTCCTCCCCTTGGTGCCCAGAGCAGCGTGAGGCTTATCCTGATTCACAGGAAATCCTGGTAACTGAGCTGGCCCCAAAGGGGAGAAGCCAGAGATCTGCCCCACGGAAGAGTGGGAGTGAGGGAACCAGTGACCCGAAGGGAGGCCCACGCTGAGCAAGAACAGCCTCAGTGTCCCAAGCTGTCCATGTGCCGGAAACCAAAGCTGTCCCTGCATTCCGAGAACCAGTCATGTCCCCTTCACACCTGCATCTTCAGGGACGCTGCCAAGTCAACCTAGATACAAAATCACGTAGGTCCCACTTGTCTTTTCCCCCAAAACTCAGGGTATAAACCATCACCATCCACCAGGATCAGGTCAGTGAGCCCCAACATGTATTCTAAGGAAAACCAGGTCCACGAGGTGCACACGCATCTCAGCAGTTGGGAAGGCCTGCAACGGTCTCTTTCACGCCGCCTGGAGAAGTGTTTCCCAATCTTACATGGCCGCACAGGAGAGGCTGAGGAGAATGGAAACACCCTCTGGAAAAGGTGCAACCAAAGTCCGGAGCTGTCAGCAGTCACTTCCCCTCGGCAGACTGAGCAGGCAGCTAGCAGGGGACGCAGAGCCCAGAGGAAAGACGTCACATGGGCGCCTGCACCCAGCTGTACCTGAAGCCAGAGCACTCCGGGAGACCAAACTGTGAGAACTAAGGCACTGCTTTCTTTTGCCCCAAACTGGTTTGCTTAGGTTTTTTTTTTTTTTTAACCACTTGGTACATGTACCCACGCTAATTATTGGGAAATTGCATTTTGTTTGTGAAACGACTCCAGACCTGTGGCCCAGAGTCAGACGGGAAAAATAGGAACCGCATGCCAAACCCATTCAGGCAGCACGGACATTAGTTGAGTCCAATCAAGTGGCAAAGGAAATTAGGCACCACCTGGCACAGGGTACAAAAGTCTACTGACCCAGGTCAGGTGGTAAATGTTGAAAGAGGTTACAAAAACTGATTGCCAGTGAAACCTGAAAGAAACCGAGAGGATGTGTTTACTGTATGGTGAAACGAAATTCCAGCTCAGAGGCTTGCGGGACCCCAGTGACATAGCAGAAAGAACTAGTGTCTTCAGCTACGGCTCTGGTGCGATCGCTCGCTCTGGAACATGAGCTGACCACCCCTGCATCACGGTCTTGAGTATGACAGAGAGAACACGCCCACAGGATGATCCTGGGCCCGCCTGGGTGGTCAGCCTACTGGGCTTAGTTGGGAATAATGACTTTAAACCCCGGCAGGGCTAAAAAAAGATGAAGAGATATGATGAAATAAATTATAATATTAATATTTAACTTTAGAATGCAAGTTCTCTGATCACTGGGATAATCTCTGCATATTTATAATATTTAAACGAGTGTATGGCATATTAGGGAATTTGAAAAACCGTCTTGTGATTTCGATTTTAAATGAGTGCTGGTTTCTGACCTGAGCTTTTCAAGATAAACGATTTGAAAATGACATTCAGACTGTAAAAAGCACGGGAGTGTTTAAGATAATTTGTGGCATTTGTAACTTTAATGGATTTGTAAGAGTTGTTTAGTGTGCAGGTTTCTGCTGCTAGGCTGGGAGATGGCCCCTGCCAGGCACTCGACCAGCCCAAGGAAACCAGGTAGATGAAATTTGTGAAAACAGTCCGAATTATTGAAGAGAATAATGGTCCAAATTCGCACAGTACTAATCATTTAAAAACAATTTGTTACGTCTGAATTAGTAAATCACTAACTAATCAGAAGTGGGAGTCAGCTTAATGTATACCAAAACCCTTGATTTGTAGATGGTATTTGTAAGAAAGCCTAGGTTGAAAACGAAGACTTCTATAAATAGTATAGTAAAACCTAATGAACTCTTAAGAAGCTCTTTTGAGGGGGCACCAAAAAGACATTCAGAAAGATACTAAAGGGGATTCCACCTTCTACAGGAATGAATTTTACACGAGTGACCAGGAGAATCGATGAACTCTACACGAGAGCACTGCCACTCGTCACCACTCCCCCACTCCGGTTCACCTTGGCTCTGCACTGCACGGCTGCCAGAGCTGCTCCCAGGCTCTCAGTGGAAACAGCACCGCGTCCGAGACCTGAGAACCGAGCAGAGAAACCCCAGGGCCTTCTCCAGACTCAGGCTCGGCAACAGGAAACTGAAAGGGATGTGGGACACAGAGCTGATTCCCCTATCTGCCCCGCCTCCCCCCCAGACAGCATACCATGGATTTGCCCTACAAACTTGCTGGCTGAGATATCTGGAGAAATGGCAAGAAGATGCATCCACTGATTCCTCACAGTCACCAACACAAAAGCACCGTTTCCCAGCCAGGTCACAGTCCTGGACCTTTTTCTCTACTCAGTGAAGTGCCCCCCATTGGTCCAGCAGATAACGCCACAAACGGAGCTTTAAGTGATCAGATTTGAAACTGACGTTCACCTACTTTTAGCCAATGGTGGGGAGACGGAATTCCATCAAGAATTTGCTATTTTTTCCTAAGACGTGTAAACTCAGTATTTTTGGATCCTGAGCCAGGGGCCTTGAATTCATTCATTCATCTCATCCAGTCAGCCAGTGCCCTGTATGTGCCTGGCACCAGGCAAGGCAGCGGGGCTACAGTGATGATGTCCCTACCCTTGACCTTGACCGCACGGCCAGTGGATGTGACAGACAAGAACACACAGCTCAGACACAAATAAAAATGTACAACAGGGAGATGAACAAAGGGCAGCATGCGGAACCTGCACTGGTTCCAGACACCATTTCTGCAGTCTTCAGAGTCCCCTCAAGTCCCCTTGAATAGCCCCTTCAATGCCACCAGCCAAGTCCCAGGACAAGGCGCCGGCCTGGCCACAGCCCAAGCCCAGGCCCACCAGCACTCTTTGCTGTGCGGCTCCCTCCTCCCAGGTAGCAAGTGGCGAAGTCAAGGAGCCGGAAGAACCAGAGAGTCAGCTGCGGCCTCCCTCGTACTGGTCACCTCCTCTCTATGTCCCAGTCCCCCATATACAGAGGGAGCTGGACAAAGCCACCCCAAAAGCCGCTTCCCAACTGACATCCTACGAGTTTAAGCTCAGAGGAAGGTTGAGACCCAGGCAAAGCGGCATACCGAAGGTCCCTCCCCCATCTCAGAGAATTTCCCCCACGAAGGAGAAGCTGCCAAACAGGAAACTGCACTTCCTAGTCTCCGTGGTTTTTCATGCTGACTTTAACCACGCAGGTTATTATTATTCTAAGCCCACACAGACTTTCAGATACTTGGCGTGGGTGCCAGGATCTTACACACTGGAGACAATCAGCTAGCGAGTAGCACCTGCCCTCTCCAGAGACATGTGTGCCCATCCAAGCCTTGTCACTCATGGATGCCGCCCAACTGGCCTGCGATTACAGTCTGCAGACCCTTGTACAGAGGCTTTCAATGCCTGTTCACCACAGTGTCTGCAGCAGGCCTCACTGTCTATCCACAAAGGCACAGGATGCAGTCTTGCCTGATATGTATAGCCGCCACTGATGGTGTTTCCCAAATACCAGGCACTGTACTGGGCACATTACGTGTATTATGCCACTCCAATTTTCTCCCCAAGAAAGGGAGGCATAGGGCCCAGAGCCCATCGGAACGATGAAACTCCAGCTGCTCAGAAAGAGTACATCCGCTTCAGAATCCCTGTCTGCTGATGTCAACCAAGGGCATCAAGAAGAGACCCCATCTTGGCCAAGAGAGCATGCTAACTAGAAGTGAGGCTCTGAAGGCCTTGACTGTTTGCCTACCACGTTTGGAGAAACAGATGCGAAGGGAAAAGGATCTCCAAAAGTGACCAGAAAATCTATTCAAACCTGGAAGGGCCCATAAAACCAGGAGATCCAGTTTCAGAGTCTTATAGGAAATGCTGACATCACTGTGTCAGGAATTCAAATGCCACTTGGAGGGCTTAAAGCAATTTCCACAGCCCCACAGCCTGAGCAGGAGCTAGCTCTCTGCTACATGGGGAACGCAGGTGAAGGAGTCATAAATTACTCCAGCTTCTCACACTCCCTGTTTTCCTCGCTGTCGCAGGGAGTAAGCATTCCACAGAGCTTAGGAGGAAAACCTGCTGTCACCAGGCCCCCCTGAAAAACCACCTTTAATTTGGACACATTTTCAGTATTAAGCCCTTCTGGGAGTACATAGATGCGACAGGTATCTGCTATGGTCTTGAGTTAATGTGGTATTGTATTTATAATTTTATCTCACATGAAGCAAAAGGCAAAAGAGGGTCCCAAGGTTAGAGGGATGATTGAACAGATTTTTCCCACTGGGATTTACGCGCCCAGGCGTGAGGGTTCCTGGCTGTCAGCAAGAGGCAGGGACTCTACACTTTTCAGAGGGACTGCCTGTGAGATCATGACGTTTATTCCAGGGAGAGAAATGCCAACTGCGGCTGCAGAAGTCAGATGGCAGGTATATACACCCATTCTCTGCTCGCACCTAAGCGGCAGCAGGTTTGCAGAGAAGCAGCAGCACCGTAACTGGCTCTGAAAAGCAATCTTCACAAAGCCAGCTCCCCCCCCCCGCCCCCCCACTCCCCGCTCCCAAAGACTCAGTCTGCTTCCAGAGGCCCTACCATCCTCAGAAACAGTCTGGCCTGGCCCTGGTCCCCTCTCTGCCTCCTTCCTTGGTGATTCAAGTCCTGTTGCAGAGTCAGCAAGGGCCGTGTCCAGGCCTTACCTGCCTGCTCCTCCAGTCCTGCTCCAGAATCCCAGAAGAGCCCATTCACAGGGCTGCCGCCAAGTGCCCCCCACCAGACAGCTGCATTCAGTTGCAAAATGCCCAGACTGGTGGAACTTGTTTTCTGGCTATTGTTCAAGGCAATTGTTCTCTCCAAACCCCAGGGCCTGAGCTGGAATGAAATCCTTTGGTGTGGATGAGTGAGCAAGCCCAACCAGAGGCTCAGCAGGAACCCCTGGGGAAGGGAAAGGGTCCGGCTACCTACAGCTCCCACCAGACAGGTATGTTAACTATTTCCTCCCCAGGAGGTTCTCTCAAGGGCATCATCTCTGACCATCACTGGGGCCTATTAAAATAGCCCACTGTCAAAGAATGCAACAGGACTCCTGCAGAAAGAATCCTAACCTTCACTTTCTGTCTGGGAATGACGCTCATAGACAGTGACCAACTTTAATTGAAGTTGATAGAGCTGGGCCAGACCGTGCTAAAGACTTTACTTGCATTATTTCATTTCATCCTCACAACTCTATGGTAGAAAATAATAACTGTGCTCACTGAATTTATGTGCCAGGCCCTGCTACTGTGTGTCTTCTCCCAGGCACTGTCAGATGGACTAACACTATGCCCACTGTATAGACGGGACAGCCGAGGCTTGGAAAAAGAGGTCCGAAGGCCACACAATAGGAAATGATGAAGCTGGAACTCAGAGAACCAAGAATATTCAACCACCTCCTTTATTTATTCATTTGACACATTCTGTATATTGGAAAGACTTTAAAGTTTTCCACACCAAAAGAAAAAAAGATTCAGTTACTCAAATAAAATGACACACCCGCCACCTCTCTCTAGGTTTTGCCTCTGGGATTAGCCTACGTGGTTTGCAGTTCTGGGGCAAAATGACCCAGAACCCGAGCTGGAATCGAAGCTGGGGCAGAGCTGGACTCCAATCCCAGCTCATTCAGTCTCACCCGGCAGAGGGCCACGGCACCACCAAGCCCAGGAGGCTCCGGGTGGAGGAGCGCCAGCTCGGAGAAGGAAGTAAAACACATCTCTGTTTGAGCTCTGGCTCCACCATCCACGGTCCGACAGCAGCTGCCCCTCCAGGAGACTCCGGGGTGGGGGGCGGGGGTCCTCCGTGCGCTACAGTGCTAACACCACCCAGACCTCACAAGCCTTTTGCTGGGACCAAAGCAGAACTCCAGGCACACAGGAGATAACCAGCTTTTATCTGCTGCAGTCCAGGATCCCGAGAACCTGCAGGGACTGCAGGAAGGAGATGCAGGCCCATGCTGTGAAGTAGATGATAAAGTTCAAGTACAAAAACTTGCTGCTCGCTGCCACAAACGGACAGGGTCCCAGGGTTCTCGAGAAGCAGCCTCTACAGACAGTGCCAGGTGCAAGGCCAATTGTTTGGGGAGGAGAGAGGGGCCACCAGCCAGCCCCCTGAAGAGGGCTCGCAGGGGATTTGGCAGCACTCAGAATGCCCCGGGGTTGAGTTTCACCCCACAGCACCTTTGCCCCATTTTGGTAACTCATTCCTCCAACAAGTAGGTGGTCCCCTGAGTAAGCGTGAAATTCCTCCCTTTGGCTCCTGGGGCTTGGTTGGGTTGCAAAGCCCAGCACTCTGGTCCAGATGCCTTAGACCCTCATTGTTACAATAGGCACCAGCATGTCTGCTGACCTCGGCCACACAAAGCCTTCCTCCTCCCAGGCTCCACCAGAGAGAGGGCTGCTGACACTTGGGCCACTGCCTGGCTGCCGCTTTTGCCAAAGATCTCAACAGACCCACCCTGGTACTCCATTTACCAGAAGACACATGGACTCTGAACATCAACTGATTTCAGCGTATTTCAGAGAGCTAACGAAAATGACAGGGAACAGGGGCACTGGTGAAAGGTTTTAACACTGGACCCCAGGCACTTTGCGAAGCACTTGACGTGCGTACCATCGCCCCACACCCTCCTCTCCGTCACCCTCTGAGGCACAAGCTGCTAATGTTCCCCTTTCACAGAAACGGTAACAGAGGCCTACAGAGGCCAGGCGACCTGCCCAGAGTGCCAGAGCTAATAAATGGAGCTGGATTTGAACTTCAATCTGCCAGACTCTGAAATTCAAACTCTTCTTAATCTCATTAATTCAACCTAAAAGCAGAGAGAAAGATACTTTTAAATAGATCATGGTCATAAAAGAACTCAGAACTCCCACTTGTTAACCGAAAAGCCCAGGACACTTTTTAATGCAATCATTCTTCTTCAAACATCTCCAATTAGTTAAAAGGAGAGAGGGGTGGGAGAAGAATTCCAGACAGGGCACTGGCTGCCTGCCTTCGGCCTGAGTAGGTGGAGTCCCAGCACTCCCATCACCCGCCTGCACCTCCCCTGCTCTCCCCCTGCACCCGGTACCTCTCAATACATTCTGGGAGGTCTGGTAGCCTGAATGCACAAAACAGAACCAGAACCGCCCCAGGGCAGCTGTCAGAGGTGGCTGTCCCCCCAATACCAAGCTGGCCTCACTTTGCAGTCCATGAGGGACCTGCCCTGAAGCTACCCTGCTGGGGCAACGTGGAAGGGAAAGGAGCTCAGGTCAGGACACACCACTCTAAGTCAGCGTCCCAGCCCAAGGGCAGCTCAGCCCTAACTAATCAGCCACCCTCAGCGCACGTGTGAGCAGCTAGTGCCAGGTGTGGGTCAGCATTGACATGAAGGGTATGCAACCTCTCCCTCCAGGAGTCAATAAATCCAGCTATTCAGGAGGCAGTTCCAGAGTTCCAGGGCAGAGTCCCAGCCACCCAAGGCCACCTCCAAGGCATGGGCCTCCCCAGATTTGATTTCCACTTAGGCTCCTGCACTCTCTGAACCAGGTATAAGCATAAACCCATCTATAGATCCATTCATGGGCCCAGGAGCCTCAAAGAGATCAGAGAGTGCCCAGGTAGGTCCTGAGGCCAAAGCACAGCTGCTTCTTGGCACACCCCTCCCAGCCAGAAACCAGCAGAATCGAACCACCCGGCTGCCCGGCCATGCTTGCATCATGTGAACTTTGGTAAGTCCTCCATAAAAAAGTGTCCACATTTAAAGTGGCAGGTAAAACCCCCAGCCATTTGCCAAGCCCCCCAAAGACGGCAAAGAGGTGGAGGGGGCCTGGGTTCCAATACCTGCTCTGTTCATTTGCTGCGTGACCCTGAGAAAGTTACTTAACCTCTACGTTCCAACTGCCTACCTCAAAATGGAGGGTAATACTGCTGGCTTTGCAACAAAAATGAAATGAAACAATGTCTGTTACATGCTTGGCAAGTAGTAGGTGGTAATGAACATTGTTTCCTCCTCCCCTTGTCTCGTTTAAAAATAGAAATGCTCCTCTTTGGGCACTTTTATAGCAGCCCTAACCAACAAGAAAAGTACTCATACTTCAATCTCCCACGCCAGCTCTCTTGGAACCTAGTTTTCCAGAGAAAACCCACCCGGTCATTTGTAGTATTAGTAAACACAACCGCAGTTCACCGGCTTCTTAGGTTCCGGACAAAACCTCCAACTGCAAGTCATTTTAATCAGGGTTCTCTCATGGCAGGAGGTGGGGGCGGGCAATGCCTCTCTCCAGCTCCCCCTCCCACCAAGCTAAAAGGTCTCCCCCTGGAAAAAGCCTGAAATAGGGACCTAAGACAGCTGGGTAATCACCACCCAGTTTTTCAGTATCGGCAGCTTAAGTTGATAAGATGGTTTGGGAAATATTGACATTACCCAAATGCCCAGGTGGACCAAGGGCATCTGGGCAATGCTCCGCTTCCTCTGAAACAATCAAGGGCAGGACGCAAGGGGATGGGGGTGGGAGGGAGAAGGATGCTGACTGTCTTGACTAGTGACTCCCCCAGCCCGGCACATCGCCCAGGGGGACTTCAGCAGCTGCACACCACTGGCTGCCCTGCCCGATTTTTCAATACCATCCACGGGACAAGACAGTACATGCACTGTACCCACCCCAGGCCCTAGATGTTAGGAAATCGTCCTACCTTGTAAGATTCCTAGGCCAGAGCATTTCACGACATTGTGGTCCTTAGAGAAAGTGGACAAGGACGCTGAATGAATCTCACGATAGCAACTCGTCAGCTAGCTGAGCCAGCCCTCTCCGGGCCAGGGAGTCCCAGGCACCCAGCTACTCGGTTACTGAAGAACCAGCTATAAGGGGATCACCGATCCCCAGCCCAGGAGAGAAATCTGATCCAACAACAAAATTAACCCATAAAATGCTGAGGGAACGAGAGGTCAGGCCGGAGTGCTGGTATCAAGTCAGCTGTGAAAAGCTTCAGCAAAGTAAACGCTAACACCAAACTCTGAAATTGTTACCGTAAAGCACTGAGTACAAGGGCCCCTCAATGCGGTCCCAGGGGAGTCTGTATCGGCAGGTCAATTTGAATAAAATCTAAGTGTGAAAAAATACTTTAAATCACCTTGGAGTATACCGAAACGTTTGCAGAAAGTCTTTTCAGCCAAAATTGCTCCTTTTAATAATGATGCAAACTCACTGATAATAACATTTCTTAGCTCATTCCATCGACAGTTGAATGCAAGGTCTCTGATTGAAATGATTAGCCCACAGAGATAACTCCAGAATCCAAAAGGGAAAGACATCCATTTGCATCGTCAATAATGACATACATTTCTTCCTGGTGATATATATTTTGATGCAGTGTCAACAAAAACATGCATTGATTCCTTGCGCTATTTACTGTTTTTTTTTTAAGGACTGTTATTTTTATTATTTTTTATTCAGTCCATGCATGACTACTTTAAACATTCTGATCCAGAGGCTGGAAGGGGAGCTGGGACAAGGGAGAGTCCCAGTTCTGGGATAGCAAGGGGATGCACCAGCAAATCCCCTATTAAAACCTGTAATCAAGGAATTCAAAAGAAACTATGTAAACAGTTGCCATGAACAATGAACAACTGTTTTACTACTGAGAATTCAAACACAAAATTATGTTATCGCCACGAGCTTTTATTTCAAAATGAAGAAGGATTAAGAAGCTCTCCAAAATACCTATCCCCCTCTCCAAAAATCCCACCAGTTGGCTCCTGGTAGCTTTCAAAAACTCCCTGAGAAAGGCTCTCACCCTGGCCTGGGGAGTGGGGGGGGGTAGGGGGGTGGTGTGTGTGTGTGTGTGTGTGTGTGTGTGTGTGAGAGAGAGAGAGAGAGACAGAGAGAGAGAGAGAGAGAGAGAGAGAGAGAGAGAGAGAGAGAGAGACCTGTTTGGGGAGGAAGCAGTAACTGGTTCCAAGCAGGGTCCCTGTGTGGTCAGTGTTTGCTTAGCAAACAGGAGCCTCTCAAAGGGGAATGAAGCACCGCCCCCCCCCCAAGGGGGAGGGAATGAAAGGTCAGCTCAGAGAGGAAACAGGGTCCAGTGGGGCTTCCCAGGTGAGTGCGAAAGCAACCATGTCCAGGAGCAGAGATGGTAATCTGGGAGGAGATCCAGCCAAAGTCAATCATTCACGTCTCATTCCTCAAAGCCCCTCCTAATAGAAACGCCTCGCCCAGCATCTTCAGTGGGGAGAGGGCGGCAGAAGCCAGGGGCAGGAGGGGTGAGTTCAGGGGAGGCAGGTGTAGCCCAAATTTATCAAGGCAAAAAATTCGGGACAGACCCAAGTCTGGCTGACAAAGATGCTGTAAACCATTTCTCTTACCTGCTGCACTGTCTCTGGAACTGAATTTATCTTTAGATAGCCTGTCTGAGAATCTGGCTGAGGTCTGGGTTAATCTGGGTGGAACGGGATGGTGACTATGTACGTGAAGACATGCATATACCCACACAGTCACACATTAACAACTTTCCAGTTTGCCACAGTTGTTCCTTGTGTTAAGCAAATATAGTATATAAGAATCCAGATTAACTGCAAGGAGAAATGAAGGCATGTCCAGTTCATTCTTTCTTTCACTCACTCACTCATCCATTCTTCATCCATGCAGCTGACATTTACTGAGCACCTGCGGTGTGCCAATCACTGTTCTCAGTGATGAGAATACAGGCATGAACAAAATAAAAAATTTCCTGTTCTTATCAAACTCACCATTGAGTGGTAAACTATAAAATAAATGAGATGAAATGCAAATTACATGATATGTTAGTGATAAGCGCTAAGGAGAAAATGTCATGTAGGGAAAAGGCTATGACTTGTCAGGAGGGTGGTGTCTAACATTTTCCCCAGGGCAGCTAAGGATGGTCTGCTGAGAGAATGACCACCTCAGACCTGGAAGAAGCGTGGGGTCTGGTTTTGTAAATATGTGGGTGTGAGAGCCTTCCAAGCAAGGAACTGATCAGTGAAGGGGTCCCGAGACAGGATGCAACTTGCAGATTCATTCCAAGAACCTGGCACCCACTGTGGCTGGAGGGGTGAGCAGTGAACAGGAGCCCTAGCAGGAGGTGGGGTCAGAGAGGCCGGGGGAGAGGCAGGGGGTACCTGAGGGAACCTGCTGAATCCCTGCAAGCCTTTTAAGAAAGGATGCACCCAGGTGAGCAAATGGGGCTTCTCTTTGTATGCTAGTTCACGGCAACCTCCTACTCCTCTCAATATAGTAATTATGATTATGCAAATTTTTACAAGGGGGGCTTTATTGCACAAGGCAATTACTTTAAGGGGGTCTCAAGTCCTCTTGATATGGTTAAAAGTAAGAATCACATCTTTAATGTAAAAAGCTCTAAATTCTTTGCAGCTTCAGGTTCATTGAGCTAGGGTTTTTCCTGCTACGAAGGGTAACTCAGCATGGCTAAGAGATCCTGCAACAGAAGGGCAGAGAAAAGGAGGCAGGTGACCAGCTTTCTGAGAGAAGATGCCATTTGGAGCTTTTTAAAGAGCCAAACTTCACCCGTCATGTAGGACCCCGGCTTCTTAACATGCCAAATTCCAAAGACTTTCTAGAACTTTGTGTTAATGATGATGTTAAGGTTCCCAGGTAAACTCACAGAGCCATTTTTAAACCGAAAAGTCGTAGATAAACTCTCCCCAAGTATCAAAAGAGTGGGTTAAAGCTTTACAAACTGAAAACTACTGACATTAATCTAAGAAGATGTTCACTTATTTCTAATGAATACTTTATCAGAACAATACTAATGAAGATACTTTACTCCGTCTCTTCCAACGCTATCAGCGCCTCCCTTTTACTGGCCAAGTTTCATGAAATGGTATACCAACCACTCCATAAAACACTATGTCGTGTCCATATTCTGCACGGCCATGCTGATCTGGGCTCCATGCCACAGCGGAACACCTGAAAGGAGCCGTCTGCACTCCAACCCCTGGGACCCATTCTCACTCCGACCCACCTCTCGGACTCGGGTCCCCACAATTCCACTAACACCACGTTCTGTTTCTCCCAAGAACATAATGGCTTATTTCTCGCCAAAGCCAACGGCTGAGTCTCTAGTCTTACTCTGAGTCTGCACCAGATGCAGCCCCCACGGCTTCTGGCTTCTTGAATGGGTCTCTTCTTGGGTTTCCATGCCTCCCACTGTTTCTTCTTCCCCTGCCTGCGTGGCCTCTCTCTCTCCTTTGTGCACCCTCCTCCTCTCCTCTCCAGGCCTCTAGGATTCTGCCCCTAATGCCTTCTCTCCTATACGAGTCTCTTCCTAGGCGGTCTCATCCATGCTGCCGAAGCTAGGTGTCAACGAACTCTGAGGTGGGTTTCTCTGACCTGGCCCCCTCATGTGGACCTCAATAGAATTCAGGAATAGAACAGAATTCACACCTAAATTCTCATCAACTGCAGGCTACACTTTCACTCCTACCTACCAGCCTCTGCCTTTCACAGGCTCTGTGCCGTGGCCCCGTCTGCCCGGATGCTCCTCCCCACGTGCTCCCTTCACGCTTCCTTCTCAGGGTTCAGGGCTCAGTTGGAACGTCACCGCCTCAGGATTTCCTCTCTGGACTCTGGTCCAGTTACTTTCTGCCACAGGACACTTCATGGCACATACCAGGTGGCACATTTTCTTTGTTACTGGAGGGAGGAGGGTATTTGTTGTCCATATTTTTCCAAAGCTAAGCAAGATCCTTAAAGACGGGAGTGCTGCCTGCTTTTGTTCTGAGCAGCCTCCCTCCCGGTGCCCAGGGCACCTCTGAGGAGGTTCTGGACCAACAGGGCACGGAAGGACAAACAAGGGGAAGGACAGACAGGGACCTGAATGCCCCAGGCAGGCTCCTGGGGAGGACTTCAGCTCAACGGCTCACAGCCTTTTCATTTGGCCGCAGACCCATCAGAGAGTCTGGCACTTCCGGGCCTGGCCCAGTTTAGACAGAAACCCGGGTCTGCCTCCCTGCAGAACAGCGTTGCAGACAGACGGCACTTTGCACGCAGTTTCGGGGACCGGCTGACTCCTCGAAGCCTGTCCATAAACCCCCGTGAAGAGCAGCTGCGTCTGAGTTTTATGGCACTGACTTCATACACGGTCATTTCGCTTTTATGCTGTGATTCTCTGTAGGGAGGGAGGGAGGGAGGCTCCCCTGGATGCATGAAAAAGCACCGGCAGAGCCCTGACCCGTGTGGTTCAGTTGGTCGGTGTCGTCCTACAAAGCGGAAGGTCCACTCCTGGTCAGGGCACATGTCTGGGTTGCAAGTTCCCTCCCCAGTCGGGGAGCATACGAGAAGCAGCAGATCAATGCTTCTCTCTCATACTGGTGTTTCTCTCTCTCCTTCTCCCTCCCTTCCCCTCTCTCTCAAAGTAGATAAAACCTTTAATTAAAAAAGAAAAAAAGAATGGGAAGAAGTTAAAAGACGACCTGGAAAAATGAAAAGCATCGCACTGTGGGACGTGGAGTTTTCCTGAGTGTGATCTGCAGCAGACAGTGGGGAGGGCAGAGACCTTCCCAGGGTCCTTAGCAAAGTCTTCCAAATAGAGGAATGAACACAAGGGAGTTTGTGATTTTTTTTTTTCAAAACAGGAGTTTATTTATTTATTTTTTTAGAGAGGGGAAGGGAGGGAGAAAGAGAGGGAGAGAAACATTGGTTACCAAACCTGCAACCCAGGCATGTGCTGTGACCAGGATTCAAACTGGGGGCCTTGCATTTTGCGAGATGATGCCCAAACCACTACGCTACGCCAATCAGGGCTAGAGTGTGTGGTTTTTAACAAAAATGGTAAGAACCTAGGTAGCTTCAGGGTATAAAATGAATACAGTTTAACAAAACAGCCACTTCGAGCCCGACCGGTGCTGGACACCAAGAATAAGAGGACGAGCAGGAGAAAGTGGCCCAGCCCAGAAGGAGCCAGGTGCCCGGAGGAGACGAACAGGGAACATCGTTCTGGATGTCACGGGAAAAGTGGTGAAGGAAATACACCGGGTGCAGGAAAGACAGTCTCAGGAGGCCCTGCATTTAAGTAACGTGGTCACAAAAGCATCTCAGGAAGTGGCATTTAAGGTAACGTGGAGGCAACGAGAGGGAGTCACTCAGCCACCAGCAGGAGGTCAGGGGTTCCAGGCAGAGCGACGGGGAGTGCAAAGGTCAGAGGGGGGAAGAGCTGGGTGTCCAGGAACTGAAGCTGGCTGCCATGCGCAGAGCCCAGGTGGGGTGTGTTGTTAATGGGGAGGAAAGTCCATCCTCTGGAGACCTCCACACGCGGGAGTGACAGGTGATCCCGGCGAGGCGTCAACAAAGAGCTTTGGAGATGCAGCCCGGGTGTCTCTGTGTCCCCTGCCTTCCTTCTCCACTCCCTCAGTGCCTTTCGGGGGCTCAGGCCCTGCAGGGTAAGTGAGAAACCTGCTTCCCTGAGGAGGTGGCAATGCAGAGTCTCTGCTCCCCTGGTCCTGGCCCAGCTCTTCTTCAAATTCACACAGACTGTGGGCTCCGCCCTACTCTTCCAGTGAGGAGGTGACACTGTCTCCCAGTATTGTCAGAAAGACAAGAGAAGAGCCACCTTTCAGCTCTGAATGTTTTACCTTGTGAAGCTGCAGTTTCTGTTACCTCCAACTGGTTAATTCTGGGGACGGTCTGGAGCCCGCACTGTGGGTGCTCACGCGTGAAAGCACACTCACTCCTCCACCTCTACACAGAAGGCTTCATTCATCGCCAGGAAGAGTAGCCGCTCTGCTACCCGTGTCCACTCCCCTCCCGCCCTGAATTTGAAACCAGAGGCCTGTTAACAAGCGCTTGGACGGAGGAGGCTGGAGAACACGGCCACGGGTGCCAGCACCTTCTGCCTAAAACCCGACTTCTGTCCTCGCCCAACATCAGAGATGCCTCTCCCAACAGGGTGCCAGTCGGCTACAAACCATCTCCAAAGTTTCCAGCGAAGAATACGAGAGGCCAACATCCCTTTCGGTGACAACAATAACACGGACTGGTAGGCGTTACTGCCCACACGTCTTCTTTAATTCCCCAGCTGTGCCGACATCATGACGCTCGTGCCACAGAAAACAAACTGGGACTCAGAGAACTGGCATGACTTGCTCACGGTCCCCGAACTGCTAAGGAACGGACTGAAGCCTTCGGACGCCAAGTCCTGTTCCGCTTCCACGGCTCCGCACTGCTTCGGGCAGTGAGCGCCTCAGGGCACTGTGCCGACAGACGACACTAGGACATTTTGTTGGCCAGGCCATGGAGAGGTTATGCCGAAGTCCTTCAGCTGCTTCTAGTACTTCTGGTCTAATTTAGATCTACCCTTTTACCAAATTCCATGACACCATGGCTTCTGTTGTATTTCTAGGGACTATTTTCTTTAAAATACTGGCTGGGCCCTGACCGGTGTGACTCAGTAGGATGGGCATTGTATGGCAAACTTAAAGGCTGCCGGTTCGATTCCCAGTCAGGGCACACACCTGGGTTGCAGGCCAGGTCTCCGGTTGCAGGCGTGCAAGAGGCTACAGATTAATGTTTCTCTGGTACATCGATATGTCTCTCCCTCTCTTTCTCCCTCCCACCCCCTCTCTCTAAAAATAAGTAAAATATTTTTTTAATTAAAAAATAAAATATTGACTGGGTGCTGGCTTTCACGTGGCAGGCGTGGCGCCGGGACGAAGTGGCACGCAGAGGAGCAAAGGCGTCTCTCTGCGCCGTGGAGCTTTTCGTTGGGTGTGGGGGACCGGGCGGTCGAGTAACAAACAAACATATCTCATTGCAGCCACGATACACGCCACGAGAGCAAAGCATGGTGAGTGGTGGGAGCACCACGCTACAGGGGAGAAGAGAGGGTGCATGCCCACGCAGTGAGGAAAACCTGTGCCCCACCTGCCTGCACGTGCAGGAACGCTGTGCAGTGTGGCAAGTCAGTAATCTGGTGACAATTAAGGAACGTGTGCCCAGGTGTGGCTTTCTTCACAGTGACACCTACATGATCTCAGACCGAATCTCTGACACCCTTGGCTGACAACGGCAGCCACAGAGTCCCGTGTCCTTGTCCCTATGGCCAGTGAGGCACATCAGCAGATAACAAAGTTAGTTCATCCGGTATTAAGGGAGCAGCTTAGAGTCAGGCCTCCCCGCACCTTTGGTCTCAGTGATAAACCTGGTGATTTAGAAGGAAATATGGAAAAAAAGAGGCAAATCCATACAGTAATTTGTCCTTTAGAGAGGCAAAAATAAAGGAAATTGAAAAGAACATTATAGCTATCAGGAGTGATTTTTTAATAATGGCATCATGTGGGCACAGGGAGAATCCTAGAGTTCAAACATTTACTTCTGCAGTTGAGTATCATCCCTGTTAAGATGGGTGGGTAAGGAGTAAGATATTTCAAAACCACTTTGGCTTTTCCGAAAGTGGCTGTAGCTGCGAGGACGTCCTCGCCTGTGTCCTCTGCGGAGTGAGCAGTCTGGGGCCTCTGGGCTCCCGCTGGCCTCAAGGCAGCGTCCGAGGCTCTAACATCACGCATGCCCCCCCCACCCCCCAGAGCAGTGACAGGGAGTTGGGGTTGGCCAACGCCCTGCCGAAGGGTGGCTCTCAGATCGCTGGCCCGTGTTCTCTAAGACCCCTCCAAGCATGAAGGTTTCGGTAACCCTAGTTCTTCCCCTGAAATACCTCTTCAAAAGAAAATTCATTTGCCTTGTGAATGTGACACTCGGTCCGTCAGTGCCCTGCTGGGACAGCCCTTGAACTCACTGCAGACTTTCCAGGCATCAGCTGTGATGTCACAGGCTGGCAATACCCCTCCCACAGGATGCTTCCTGCAGCCCTGTGGGTCCCTCGGAGTGAGGCCTATGCTGTGCCTTAGCTCTGGTATCTCATGGCTTCCCTCCTGAGTTCACTGGGACCGTAAAACAGGGTCACTAACCCTCCCACAATCTCTAAACCACAATCTTGTCTAAGTCAAAAGGGAAAAAAAGAAAACATTAGTTTGGCAAAGAGCCCAACTCATTCCAGCTATTTGCCTAGCGGGGAGGGCAGCCGAAAAGTTACAGACTGGTTAAGGATTAAACTCCTTCCACTTACCCATTAGTCTCTAAGGGAAAAACTGTTCAGGGTGGGGGAAGAAATTTTGCTCTGGGGATTGAAAACCAATGGTGTGTCAGGATGTACAATGTGGACATGAAAACTCGTAATACCCCAGTGAGACAGAGTTTATCATCCCCTCTCACAGGTGATCTACAGTTCTCAGAGGTCGGGTAAATGGCCCAAGGTCACGTAGCTAAAAAGTGTTAAAGAACACATCTGCCTGACTTATAAATCAGAATCCTTCTTGGGATTTTTTTTTAAGCTCTCATTTTTATTGTGTTCTTATCATGGTGTTTACTATGCTGAATTCTCCGATCTTACTTAATCCTTCTGGCAATCCCCATGTAGTAGGTATTAGTATGCCCCATATAGACGGGGACATGAAGAAGCAGAGGGGTTAGTGCCTCGTCCAAGGCCACGGTGCTGGTAAGACCCCAGCTTAAGCACCGAAACCACCGTAAGCACCCCTGAATTTCTGCCGTGAGCCAGGTTCTTGGCACGCTGCATGGGACGGACTTTCCTCACCTCACGGATATCCGTGGACCAGCCGGGTATTGAGGGTGCCGCGGTCACAGTTTTTACCCACGAACCCTTTTCTTCCTCCCTTCCTCTCTCCATCTCTCTTTTTTCCCAATTCGTTTGCTTTTTTAATGATAGAACAGAGGAAAGAACACTGCCCAGAAGTGGGGCCTGGGTGGCCACCAGCCTTGGGAGGTCCCTGTGAGAGGGACGGGTTGAGACGGGAGGCGCAGGGGGCTGCTAGTGCCTAGAGCAGAAGATGCCAGAGGAAGCCGGAGGGAGCTAAGTCGGGGACTCCGTGGGTGGAGGGGACATCACGGGAGTTCCTGGTTCTGTAAATGCATTTAAGTTCAGAGAGAAAGAGAAAGACTTTCGTTCCGTTCACAGCACAGCGCAAACCGACACTAAACTTGTAGGTTCAGCTGCAGGCAGCTGGCTGGACCGAAACAGAATCTCCATTCTTCGGCCAATTTCTTCTCAGCGTGGTGCCAGGAACAATGCTGTGTGAGTTCAAAAGCGTGTGGATGGTTCCGGGCAGCCCCATCGCCAGGAGCCGGCACGTGCTCAAGAGTATATTTCTTCTGCAGTGCCTCAAAAGCACCATCTGCACGCACAAACGTCAGAATGATAAGGAAAATATAGAATACGGGCTTTGTTTGCAGCCACGCTAGTGTGCATACATTTAGCCCCCAGAGTGGTCTTTGCATTGCTGTTTGTAAGAACGAAAGGACTGGAACACCCCGAACGTCCATCAACAGGGACGGAGTTCATCGAATCGGGGCCCTTTTATAGAAGGGATGACTGTGTGGCCCTTCAAAACGATGCTGCAAAATCCTAATACAAAAAAGATGTTCGTGCTGCGGTGTCAAATTACGACAGGTTATAAAACACTTCTCCTTTCTTAGAGGGTGTATAACGCAGCGGTGAAAATTAGGGGCCACAGGGCACACCCCAGGCTCAGCCACATCTAGTTGCCTGACTTCGGATATGTTGCTTAACCAATGCACCTTCGGTCTCATCATCTGTATAATGGGTTCTTGCTCCCAGAGTTATTATAAAATTTAAATGAATGTAAAGAACTTAGAACAGTATCTGGTTCATAGTGAATGCTTGAGCATGTTTGGTCTTTTAAAATAAATGCCGCAGGTGCTTTTGTGAACAGGAGAAAGTCTGGGAGGAACTGAGGTGCTAGGAATGGATCTCAATGGGTCATACAGCATCGTGACTTTTTACCCTCCGCCCACACTGTTTGTTTATCTGTTACTTTCCAGTTTTCCACAATAAAATAAATGTTCAGCCCTGGCTGGTGTGGCTCAGTGTAGTGAGTACCGACCTTCGAACCAAAAGGTCACCAATTCCATTCTCAATCAGGGCACATGCCTGGGTTGCCCGGCCAGGTCCCGTTGGGGGTGTGTGAAAGGCAATGGACTGATGTATCTCTTGCTCATTTATGCCTCTTTCCCTCTCTCCCTCCTATCCCTTCTCTCTAAAAATAAACAAACAAAATCTTTAAAATAAAATAAAACAAATATTTGGCTTTTTCTTTAATAAGAAAGAAAATCACCTTTAATTTTTAAAAAGTCCTAAGCCTTAATGAGAAACAGAAACCTCACCAGCACTTGTTAAAAAAGCAGTGGGTCAGGCCAGGTAATTATAAAACTGGGAGTCTAAGTAAACTGGATGGTGTTTCCCTGTCTCTTCTAGTCTGGTGCCCTAACAGCAAGAAGGAATTCGCACCCCTCGGCCCTGAAGATGCAGAGGCAGGGCTGGGGAGAGGAAGAGAGCCCAGAGATGGGAAAGCCTGATTTCATTCACAGCAATCCAGTTGGTTTAAAATGTCAGGAAGTTTAGCGGATTAAGGGTATTACAGCCGCTATTCATAAAGGTGTTTTGTTAGAGCTTCCAAATAGCAATCTGGTGAAATAAGCCTCGCACAGCCTTAAATGAAAGCCTGTTACAGTACTTGAAGTTTCCTAGAGAAGGAAAGAGACCCCCAGGTATTCATTTACCTCAAGAGCAGCTGCCTGGAAGATACCGTAATGTATCCTTATGTAGCCAATGCTATAAAGTAGGTTACCAGTCACCCAGCTAGGAAGTCTGAGCCCAGATCACCGGTGGCAGAGCTGCAATTAGCAGTAATGAGATTCATGTCTGCATTCTGATAGGAGCCGCAGCTGTACATACATTATAGACTTAGGTCCCTTTCTACAAAATCCAAGAACATTTAAGCTGCTAGAATCTAAGAGGTAGAAGGCATGTTGGGATGTCCAGACTCAGAAATTAAGCAAAAGTGCCTGTTTTATCTCACAACACATCTGGGATGGGAAGGTCAGGGCCGACTCTGGGGACCACAGAAGAGCCACTGCTACGGAGCCGAAATTAGCACACAGGCCCACGCTTCTGAGCCAGCTGATGCAGTGTGTCCAGGTTCACACTCACACACGGGGGCGACAGGCTCGTGAATGAGGCTCCAGGCCCAATGTCTCATTCTGCACACAAATGAGAAATGATCTCTAGCCCCCAACCCACGCTTTTGCAGTACCCTCCGCTCTCTCCACGATGGACCAGGGACCCCACATTCCCACCCCACAGCCAGGAAGATCCCACAGAGACTTGGGCAGCCAGGTGGAGACCTGAAGCCTCATTTGCCAGCAAACGCTGCAGGACGGAACAGAAAAGACAGACCAATGGGATGAAAGTGACTGCACGGGAAGTTAGTGAGAGTGGTCTTACTCGTTTAAAACAATGCAGCCACACCACAGCTGGTGAGGAGAAGAATCCATTCTATCTACGCAAAGCATTTTAAGGTAGTAAATGCTTCCAGCGCTGCCCTATTTCCAAACATTTATCAGATGCCGGGGAAATGAAGCGTGTGCACACACACACGCTATTCTGTGCAAGTGGTATAGCTCGCAAAATAACCGGAGGCGTAAAAGGATCTGAGGAACTTCAATTTTCAACTGCCAGGCGGATCAAAGCCACAACCAGCAAAACACACGAGTCTAAATTTAGTCGTGCCCCACTCTGGATAATTTCTTTTCCAGGGTCTGTGGTGTGGACACAGCCGTGGTGTGAAGGATTTTCAGCTGAGCCTCTCTCTCTCTGGCCCGGGCAGAGTCCCGAGGGTCAGGTCGAAGGTGCTGACTGCTAGCATGCTCCCGCTCGTGCCCCTGAACTCCCTACGGCCTGTCAGAGGGCGGCGGAAGTCCTGCAAGGCGTCGGGCCTCAGGACGCAGCTGAGGAGAGGACAACGGGGATGAGAGAGAGAAGACACAGGCACCAATGAAGACAGAAAGGCAGACACCTGCATTTTGGTGAAAAGGCAAATTCTCTGTTAAGGGAGAACAGAAAATTTCAGCATGAATTTAAGGAAGGAGGCCGAGCCACGGACAGACAGACTGACTGATTTAGGCTGAAAATGCACAGGTTGAGAGTTCTGGAACTTCTGGGTTCTGCCTCCTTGTCTCCGTGAAACGGGGCCCCTGCACTGAGCCACCCCACAAGACCTGCAGAGGGGTGAAGCATAACCCCATAACGGAGTTCCTTTCCCGTGTTATGGACGTAAAATATTTCGACAAACTCTGAACAGCACGGTAAAACAAAGGACCCCCGGTGTGAGCCTGGGTGCAGCAGACAGTGGCTCTGTTACTGGCTGATCTTGGAAGAGAGTCACAGCACAAGCCCCTGCTAGGCGGCAGTTCTGCGTCCTGGCGGCCACCACTCCATGCCCCTCTTGCAGCCACTGATCAACGGGCTCACGCAGCAGGCCTGATGTCAATAAATCCCGAAGGGGACTTACCTTTCAAAGGAGAAGTGATTTCCTCAAGGACTGGCTTTTGTCCTCCAGCCAACCTGTCAAACCTATCTTCTCCGGTGACCATTAACACACTGCTGGCTAAATTTAGACTTTGAGAGCCTTTTCCAGCCTGTCATTCCACCACAGAGAAGGGCGGCTCAGTTTCTTCGGTGGAAACAACGCTGCCAACCCAATTGACGTGGAGAGAAGAGACCAGGCGCCAAGGGGCTTGCTCGCAGGAGCTCGAGGCCTGGCCCCACACTCCAGGAAGAACTCCTCGCACACATCCTGGGCAGGGGGGCAGCAGGCCTCACTTTAAAGACTTCTGAGAAAGGATGTGCCAGCATTTTACTTAATAACCTCATTCTTCTGTCTCAGAAAGCATGCTCCTACAACGACCTTCTCAATGCTTTCTGGGAGACGAGAAGTAAATGATCTTTGGAGACCAGGGTTCTAGTCTCAGCTCCACCTCCAAGAATGTGCAAATTATTTAACCTCTCTGTACCTCAGTCCCCTGGTCTTCAAAATGTGGAGACCCTCTGTTGGGTTGTCATGAGGATTATGTGAGTCAATTTCAATCAAGTGCCTGGCTCACAGGAAGGACTCCATAAATGTTAGTTGCTGCTACTGCTGCCGCCAGTATTATTATTCCAGCTTCTCCAGCTGTCTAACCTCAGGCAGGTTCACGTCTCTGAGCTTCATTTTAGTTTCCTGACGTGAAAACTAAAGGTCACACGGACTTCGGGGGAAGGAGCTTGATAGGATGAAATGAGGTACGATCGTTGGAGCGTGCAGCCCACCAGGCACAGAGTGCTCAGAAGTGGCAGTGTCCTTTCCCTGCACTACCCTCCTTATGGAAAACCTGTCATTCCAGATGGGAATCATTTGCTCTTGTTCTGTTTTTAAAGAATGATTAAAACAGCCCTAGCCAGGTGGCTCAGTTGGTTGGAGCATTGTCCCATATACCAAAAGGCTGCGGGTTCGATCCCTGCCTGGGGTGCATGTGGGAGGCAACTGATCGATGTCTCTCTCTCTAAAATCAATTTAAAAATATCCTTGGGTCGGGATTTAAAAAAATTGATTAAAAATAAGCAAACCACTTGGGACTGAAATAATTCACAAATATTTACTGAGCTTCTAGTACATGACAGTTCCCCCCCAGGCCCTGGCTATTAAAGTGATAAGACAGACGGGGGGGGGGGGGGTCTCTTTCATCAGAGAGCTTAGAGTCTAAGGAGAATGAATCAGAAGGCACATCCATTCCTGCCTGGCCTTGGAGTGGATTCTTCCTTCCAAATAACAGTTATCATTTATTGGGATTATCCCAGGTAGGCCTCACACCAACTCCACCAAGGAAGGGCCTCTGCATTAACGTGTTCTAAGCCATTTGGTTAGTAAGTGGCTGAGCTGCGATGTGACTGTTCCAGCCATGTTATTTAGGTAAGAGGGGATTCCAGAGCCTCTGCTCTTTACTGTTGCATTGCATCACCTCAGGTTCAAGGTCTTGCATTAAAAGAAGCATGAGAAAAAAAGAAAGGCAGATTAGAAACCCTTGACTGCCTAAAGTCCATCTGGTGGCATCTGGGAACAAAAGCCGTGGCCACTGCAGGCCAGGACTGGGGGCTAAAGCTTGCAATTTGAAAAGCAACCCAGTGGAGTTAGATGCTATCTTATTTCAGTACCACCTTAAGTTACTCTAAGGCAGTGGCAGGGACAGGGGATTTATGAGAATAGCAAGACTGAGCCTCTCATGGAAGGAGGTTCTGAAAGAAGTAACTGTAACCTGATCAGAACATCCAAACGCCCAGCATTCGAGTCCTTTGCTTTATGTTCCATTAGCG
>PVIA01005509.1:0-113653 GCA_004024845.1 Tonatia bakeri
GTCTCAAACCCAGATCTGTGTACCTCCACACCCAAGTTCTTAGCTGCAAGCTACTTTCAAAGTAGACATTTTTTCCTAATTTAACTATTCACCAGATCTATTTTGATAAGACGCAGCCCCTATTTCAGGGTAGTTTAAACCAGAGGTTCCATATTTTTCTGTTCTGGAATGTTACCACTCTGATTTTTTTCAGCAGCCTGAAATGATGGGAAGGGCACAGGCCTGGAGCCCTTTAAGTCTTCCTCACCACTAGCTGCATGACCATAGGAAGGTACCCAAATTTTCTGAGTCTTAGGTACCCCATGAGCAAAATAGTGATATCACTAGTTGCTTCCCATTGTCATAAGATAGGCGCACTTCATGCAACATGTGCTGCAAGTGATCATTTTTAGTATTACAGCATGTTTTTAAAAAGGTAGAAGAATGACTGACTTTAACTTCTTCATCGAATTTTGCATGGGGAGCTTCTGAAGCCTGTGAGACATGACACGACAGCACTCTGACCTCTCACACACAGCAGACTGCGGTCTGCTCTTGAACAGCAGGGACGCTGGCAGCCCTGAGGGTAGCTGCAAGAACTAGAGGGGTTATTGCACACACAGGGCTTCGAGCGGTCCGCACAGAGCGCGCCTGATCGAGGTCAGCGCTCGCCGTCACTGTTACTATTCTTACCACCTGTCCTAACCCGTTTCAGAAAGTTACTTCCTCTCTCTGCACCTGCATTTCCTTCTTTGGAAAATGAAGGCCATGGAGTAGACAAAATCTAGAAAAGCTTTCCAGTCTAAAAAATTTCTGATTCCCTGACTAGATGTCAAATGAGCTAATACTAACAGTTCTCTAGTCAGAGATGCATCAAGGAGGAGGGTCACTGGCACTTTGTGCCTCTTTCCAAAACAAAAAAAATGACAGGCAATTCCAGCTTGACTGGGCTCCTAAGCCCAGTCCTTAGTGAACTTACAAAGTCATCCCTGACTAGATAAAATTCTTTAGCCAGTGCCTTCTGCTCCTTAGGAAGGGCCCGCCCACTCGAGGAAGGTGATCCAGTATACTTTTCCTTTCTTCCTCCTAAAACTTGTTGGACCTACAGAAAACATTTAGAAACCTAGAGGACACTTTACCTGAAATAGCGAAGCCACTAAATCCTACGGCAAGCACCAGAAAGGAGATAGCCACCCCTTTGGTATGGGAAAAACCAACCACCAGGAGTAAGGTTGCCTCCATGCCAAAACCTGCGGATGGAAACAGCAAAGGAAAAAACTGTTATGTCAGTCAGCCCAAGTCCATGAATTTCTTAAATAAGAATCTATTGATATTTCCACAGACTTAATTTTTTAGCACTTACTTTCTGGCACAGTGCTCACAGTATTACCCGGGTGTTCCTGGCTACATGACTATGCTGCCATCACCCAGGTGTCCTGTGAGCCTTCTGACGTTATTGGGTGCACCTTGAACACCAAGGAGCCCAAAGAGACACCAATGAAGTCCTGGGGTGAGGGATGTGTATTATCAGTTGCTTCACAGATAGTTGCCCCTGCCATTTCTAAACACTAAAAGTCCTTTATACTGCCAATGAGTCCCTTTCGGTTACATGTTATGGCCTCTCACAAAAAAATAAAGTGACAATACTCTAATATTGATTGCTGAAAGTGACTAGAAAGCTATAATGAATATCTGCAGCAAAAAGCACACAGCAAAATTCTTCCCTTTCAGAAGTTCACCAAGCTCTCAGGTGTCCGTCTAAAAGCTATGGCATGTTAGGGAGGTAGGATTGAGGGTGGGGGAGGGTGGGTGGAAAATGGAGACAACTGTACTTGAACAACAATAAAAACATAAAAGCTATGACATATTTTCACAGAAGATGCATCAGGATAAAAGTACTTTCTGTTCCTTTCATTCAGAATAAGTGACTCCTCCACAACAAAAAAAAAAGATGAGGAAATTCTAAAGATGTTCCTCTCACAAACAAAAATAAAACAAAACACACACACACACACACACACACACACACACATGTTCAGCCAACAGCAGACAGAGGGTGATGTAAGTACCATTTCCAGGTATAAAGTGCCCTAGCAAGTGGAAGATAAGGATGCGTCATTCTGAAGACCGTCTGCTGATTCCAGACATGTCCACACTCCTGTCCTGTGGGTACCTCAAAGACAACATGCTCAAATCAAGTCTCCATTCTCCTATTCCTTACTCATACACAAACAAGGCAAATCACCACAACCATGCTCTTTCTTCTTCTCTAAATTAATCTTCTATCCACCTGAGTTCAGAACCCAGACTTAGGGTCAGACAGGCCTGCGTTCAGATTCCACCTCAAACTCACTCATTGGGTGACTTTGGACAAGTCACTTCACCTCTTTGATTCCTCATCCCCCGAAACAGAGCTAATCATACAACCTCACAGGGCACTCTGGAAGATTAAATGAAATTGCGTACTTAAAGTATTGAGTGTTGTCCCTGGTCCATGGGCACAGCTCAACAAACGGAAACCAAAAATCCAATACAGAAATCTCAAAATCTCCCCTTTCCTTGGTGTCTAGCTAAGAACCTGTGGGTTCAGCCTCAGAAATGGCTGTCCAAACCAGCTTGCCCTCTCCTCCTCTGCCGCTGTCCTAGCCCCAGGCCCCATTACCTCTCACCCAGCCAACTTCGATAGCCTCTTCACTGGTCTTCCCATGTCTTCTTCCTCCGCTCCATGTTGCACATCACTGTCCTTCTAAACCGCAAGTCTAATGAGCTGTCCCTTTATGTAAAACTTTTGTCAAGGCTTCCACATTATTAGTATAATGCTACAGAACAAGTCCCTCCTGCTCTCCTCGTTTCATCTTCTGCCAGCCCTCCCATGCCCACTCACCAGCCAGCCCTCAGACTGCCCTCTGCCACAGTCACACAGGGCTATCAGCGATTTCCTAATCACAGCACTGTTGGATGCCGGTATGTATTTTCATGGGCTGTTCCTTCACCTGGGATACTCCTCTCGCACCACTAGTATTCTTTTTCTCAAGAAATCTTATCCTTGAAAGTCCAGTTCAAATATTACTTCCTCTAGGAAGCGTTTCTGACAACCCTGCACTCAATCACCAGTGAGACCGGTATCTCTTTCCTCTCACTTATCTTATAGAACTTTTCAACACTGCCTTGTAATTTGTCACTCGTGTTTCTGCACCCCCCCTCCCCGCCCCAACAAACTGTGATATTTCCCAAGGGAGGTACCATATAAAGTACAGAGCGGCTAACAAGTGGTGAACACTCAATAGATGGACTAATGCAAAGGGAAAAAAGGAGAATCAAAATAATTAAGTTGAAATACACACACTTTTTGTAAACCTTGGTAAGTTGCCTACCTTTCTGAGCTCATTTCCTCAAAACTATCATAGAAACAGAGCAAGCATCAATAATTGTTTTCGATGGACCTCTAAAAAGGATCAATAAAATCATGGGCCAGAGGTGTTTTTTTAAACTGTGGGCTTGATATCATTGCTACCAAATCATTGCCATTCATTTCCTTTCAGCAACTTAATTTATACATAGGGCAAAGTTCTAGTGTTTTATATACTCACTATACATGTTTCAGATATGGCCTGTCTTGAATAACAAGGCACGTGGATGAAACTTCTTTTATCTTAATGTTCTCAACAAAGGCTTTACCAGAAAGTTAACAAAGACATTGTGTGAAGAATAAAACTTGCAAGTGATACATTGACACATCTATAAGAAGAAGAAAAAAGAGATCTTTGCTAAATGGTAGATTTCCAAAGGGAAAAAAAAAAGAATGAAGGGCCTAAATGGTCCCTGTCTACAGTGAAAATGCTAGAAATAGGACTGTATGTTTCAGGAGCTGAAGGGTAGAATAGGAACTTCAGGAGTAACCAAGAGACTCTTGAAAGTGAACCTATTCAGAGCTAAAACAAGAAAAAATAGGATTTAAATGCCTGATAAATGTTTCCTTTCATATTGAGACACCCTGAAGTCACACAGACCACCGATTCAGGCAGAATAGAATTTCTGACCTTCCTCGCACTTTACATGACTCCAGAGGGAGGTCCGAGGATTTGACAACTGTCTCTGAGGACCTTGGAAATGCACCCTGACTTAAAATAAACTAGAATAGAGCATCATGGCTTCAGGTGATCTGTTTGCTTTAAATGCTTGTAGCAGCAAACATCTCTTGCCCACAGAAAGAGAAGGTGACTGACTCCAAGAAGTATGTGATCTTTCTCAGATGAAAAATGTCATATATGTGTCTTCTTAGGAAATATGAAACCAACTGAAATTCTCTAGACAATCATGCAGGTGCTCCATCATGCCCAAATCCATCTGGCTCACTCAGCGATGGCACAAAACTCTACCTTCAGGCACTTATCTCTGGTCTAGCGTCTCTGCAGCTGAGCAAAGAGGGACAGTTGGGGTTTGTTTGTTTTAATTTTCTATGTAGAGCTCACTATTTCTGTTATATCAAAATATGAAATGACATAAAAAGACACATGAAGAAGGTTTTTTGTTTGTTTGTTTGTGTTTCTTTTAAAGATCAAATTGAGGCTGGTGAGACTCTACATAGGCAATCTAGTTTCCAAGCAGAAGAGGTGTGGGGAGGGGAAGGAGATTACTCTCAACAAGCACTTCGGTAGTAGTTAATTTTGAGAGTTCTCACCAACAGCAGCAAACACCGACATTTCCGTTTATGGAGAAACAGTGACCTAGGTGATTGGAGCAAAATTAAGTGTGAACAAGACACTCCTATAAAAACAGGTTTAGAGTCAACAGGGCATCTGTCTTTAGAAGAGGTTATGCAAGTCTAGTTTAATCCAGAATTTTCTTCCAAGTTCCAGGTTTATCGGGTACATACTTCTGGCCGTGGGAAATACAACTGAAGAGCAGATATTTATTGAATGTCTCCTTTGGGAGTCTTCTGTCTTGTCAGTGTCTTGAACACAGGAGGAGGGGCACTAACGTATGTCGGACCCATGCTAGTTGCATGTCTATGCTGTCTCGTTGAACCTTTATAACAATCATCTGAGGTCAATATTATTATTCAGATTTTAAAGAAGAAGACACTTAGGCTTGGAGAACTTAGAAATCTACCCACCTCCCTCTGCCTCCACTGATACTAGTTCAGTTCAAGCCACCATCTTCTCTTGACAGAAAAACTGAACTAGTTTCTTAGCTGGTCCCCTTTTTCACTCTGGTGTCATATGTTCAGTTATACAGATTTGAAAATGTAAATCAGACCATGTCCCTTTCCCTGCTTTAACCCTCCGTTCGCTTCCCAACTGCACTTCAAATAAAACCCGAGCCCTGCATACACCAGCAAGGCCTCCCAAGATCCAGCCCCAGCTGTCCATTCTGCCAAATTATAAAAAGACAGGGGAAAATCTGTTCTTGCCTTTTTCAGGATTTTGTATATGATCTGCCACTTGAGCAAGCCACACCATCATACCCTAGGTTCTTCACTGTAGTTGGGCTTAATAATACCACTTGTTCCACAGGGCAGTTAGGAGGAATAAATAAGATGACATGTGTAAAGAACTTAGCTTCATGGCTGGCACAGAGAGCATTCAATAAATGCTAATTTTTTAAGTACAACAAAAGAGATAATATGACAATGTAGAGTTTTAAAAAGATGAACAGTCACAAACATTGTAGGGGTTCATGACTACCTTTATCTATGTCTTTTGGAAAATCACCCAACTTTTACTTTGTCTTTGCAAAATGAAAACACAAAGCAAGGACTAAAGAAAGCAGGGAAGAGGATGGAGTGTGTGCGTGCACTCCATGCACGAGAATACGTTGGGAGGAAAGAAGACTATTTAGAGAAACTGTTTTTCTTATGTTTCTTACTAAAACGTGCACATGTAGGGAGGGAAAGCAGAGATAAGGGAATGAACTACATAAGCAAAGGATTCTATATGTGGAAAATGTATGGGAAAGATAAATAATAAACAGATTTCTAACAGGAAATCCTGTTGCTTTAGCTTAACGGCAGATGAAAGAAACATTCTGCAGGTGCGTATTGATTTATCAATTCAGTTGTCATATTGCAGGCCACACAAACACAGGCTGGCCGACCACTTGGCAGCAGTGTGAAGGACACTCAAGTATCTGCTAGGGGGCAGACTCAGGGGCCTTTAATATCCCTTCCAGTGATGAGACGTAACCTCCGAAACATGCTCTGCAGGTCAGTTTCATCTCTTTCTATAAAAGCTGCTTTAAAGCACCTATGAAATCCACAGTACCTCCACAGTTCATGATTTTTCTGACAGCAGTTGTGGTCAAAATTTTTCTGCTTCTTAAATAATCAGCCAGCTGTCCTCCGATAGGCACAATGATGGTCATGACCATGTGTGGGAGTGCCGACAGGAGACCCACCTGGATGAAGAGAAACAATGAGCTATTGTTTGCCGTTGCTGGGAGATGTGCTGTCCTAATTCCCTGCGCTCACCAAGCTACACCGCCCACCACCATCACCACCAAATTCAATCAACTAATTATGTGGGACCCGGGTGGGCCCAAATTTTGTAATAAATAAACAATGAATAAGTAAATGAGTTTAAGGGTCAACCTACTTGTCTCTTCCACCAGACTGGAAGCCCCTTAAGGGCAGAGATGACTTTCATGCATCACAGCGGCCCCACCACCCAGCGTAAGGCCTGGCACATGGTAGTCAAACCCTTGGCACAGAGTGAATGGTCACTGGCGGAACCTACTGTTGCTTGACTACGTTAGCTCTGCCCTGGTCACTTTGGACAGTCCCTGCAGCCCTGCGGGCATCTGCCTCCCCCAGGCTGTCGCTCTTCCCTCTAGAAGGAGGCTCAACTCTTTTATGGTGATGGTGTCAGTTTCACTTTTCACACCCTCCCTCCCTGAAACACAGGCAACCTGATGGCCAGGGAACATTGAAAAGGGCACTTTTACACAAGGCAGGGATGGAAATGGGGATGATCTGCCAAATAAACTTTAAGGTTCTTACTGCTATTCACTGAGTAATTTATAGATGGAAAAAACCCTCTCACTGCTAAATCTTTTTATCCTTGTCTAATATGCCATCCTTGAGTTAGCTTCAAAAAACACTTTGAGGTTGTATAGAACATAAATCTTTAAAAAGCAGCTTACCACAGCTCTGACCCTTCCTAAGGAGAAATTAAAGAACTATGTATACTATGCACAGAATGTATGACTTGTCAGACCTCCAGGACTATAAATTACAGGCAGCAACTCATTTTAACATGCAAAGATTTTTCTCAGTAGAAGCGAGAGATTTAAAGTTCCAGAACATCTGAAGCATCTATGTGTTTACCTTACTTATTGCAAATCCGAAGACCTCTTCAAAATAAGCAGGCTGACTTATTAACAGCAAATAAAAGGTCCAGCTTCTGCAAAAATTTGCTACAATGATTGCATAAACCGGCAATGATGTGAAAAATTTTTTCCATGGTGTATTAAATTTCTAGAGAGTAAAAAATATGAAGGGATTTTTAGTGAATATATTGACATGCCATTTTTTGTCAATTACAGTTGATATTCAATATTATATTGTATTAGTTTCAGGTGTACAGCGTAGCGGTTACATGTTTACATAATTTACAAAGCGATTCCCCCTCTAAGTCTAATACCTACCTGGCACCACACATACTTATTACACTATTATTGACTATATTCCCTAGGCTGCACTTTATATCCCTGTGACTGTTTTGTAACCACCAACTTGTACTTCTTAACTCTTTCACGTTTTCCACCCAGCCCCTCAACCCCTTTCCCATCTGGCAACCATCAGCTCACAGATTATTTTTCTTAAGAGGACAATGCAACGACTAAGAGAAATTCTTATAGGGAAGAGAGAGGCAAGTCTTCACCTCTCCGTGGATACTTACACTCAGACTAACCGAGTTGGCTCCTTCCCCTATACTTGTCTCTATATAGGTCCTCTCCTCATCCGATATCGTCGGATGAGCTGCCGGGCACTCATAGGCCTGCAACAGCCAAAACATGTACCAAATGATGCCAAACATACCTGCAGTTAAAAAACAGAGGGCTTGATGAGATGGTCTCATTTTCTTCCATCTCTAAATTTTTTAATTTTCAAAATATTCCCAAATAATACTATGTTCAGCTAGGAGAAAGTATTTTGTTGTTGTTCACTTATATTTGAAGAAAGATGATGTTCTGCTTATTAAGAAACTTAATTTTAATATAAATGTTAAATGAATCATAGGTAAATAAGGATTCTTTTCATATGATAAACTTGGGTTAGTAATCTCTATTTTCATAGAGGAAACACTTAGCCTATCCCATTATACAGTGAAATATCGTCTCCATGAGTCACCCACGGGAACTCATGAAGTCAAACCACTCACCATAAATATAAAAGACAGAAGCCCAGCCAATGTACTGCACCAGCACTCCCGCCAGGGGCATGGCGATCACTGCCCCTGCATAGGAACCTAGGACAAGACAAGATTGAGAGATGCTTACCGCTCATTCTGCAAGCCCTTCCTACCCATTCAGAGTTCATGTGGTTGGGCTGAGGTCGAATCAAACTGGGCAGGAGCCACAATGCCTCCCTACAGAGGGACAGGCAAACTCCCAGTGTGCCTTAAAACAGGGCTTCCGGCAGACAAAAATCAGTAGAATGCCCTTGAGCTTCAACCAGGTACCATAGAAGGAGTCAACAAAGATTGCTCAGGCACAACAATTTGAAATTAATGACAACATGGAATAAAAAGATGAGAAAAAGTTGAGAGAAGTCTGAAAAATTCAGCCGGCACAATATTGGGTGCTGAAAACAGCAAGCGAAGAAACACGGCTCTGCCTTTCAGAGCTCGTAGTGAGGGTTATCGCCTACGTCTTTAAATAAGGGGCTTCAAACTAGTAAAGGATCATGCTTTTGAGAATCTTGATTTTTTAAAAATCAGGAAATATTTAAATGGCAGGATGACCATCTGCCTCCTTACTTTGTAAATACTTAACCTTGTAAATACTTACCTATGTGGGACTATCTTGTGTAGACGAGGTAACCAGGGCAGAGGCAGTGACCTGGCTGCCACTGTCTCCTGCAGCTCTGTAATGTCTGCTGGGGAAACATGAGCCCAGCGAACTCCCAATAAATATTAACCGAATAGAAAAAAAATAGCTATCTGAAATTTCCTCTGGGCTGTGAATGAAAAAACTTCTCGCTTCAGAAAACAGTGAGCTGCAAAAGGCAATTTTCTATCCCAGAATGCAATGTCAAGGAAGACCTGCAGGTGGTGGGAGTCTGGGGACCCCAGAGAAGGGGATTAAATCCCATCTTTCCAAGCTGGGCCTAACTGGCTATTACAGGCCCAACCTGGAATCCCAAATCTGGACATCACGACACCCGAGGGAGTCTCTCAATCTCTCTAAACCATGTTCCTCAGGAAGAAGATGAGATGAAATCTCTGTGTCAGGCAGCCGACTGGAGGAGCAGATAACTCATGTATGTGAAGATGTTTTGTAGCTATAATTAGTGCTGCATAAAGACCAGCTATCAGTGGTAATGTCACGTACAGAATGGCAGTGCACTTTTTTTTTAACCTCAGACTTCCTCAAAGCGATAAGGCAAGCATTCCAGAACATTCTAGAAAGAGCTATACCCAACTCCATTGTGTATCTGTAGAGAAAGTGGTCTTCTTCCCCAAACCAAACACCCTGGGAGAGGGATGGAAGGCTCCTGTTTAGGTGAGGCAGAGAAATGGCCAGGACAGGGAGGGTCCGGGGTAACCAGCCACTAAGATGCCGCTGGGTGCTTTCTGAGTACCCAGCACTGTGCTGAGTATCCTGGACCTGTGATTTTATTTAATCTTCTTTTTGACCTGATGACGTTAGTACCAACAGCACCTTCATTTTACAAGAAGGGAACCACAGCTGGAAGAGGCGAGGTAAGTGCCTGAGGTCGTGCAGTTATGTGTGATAGGAGCCGAGGTCTGCAGGCATCCAAAGCCTTTACGCTGAACTACTGAATAATTCAGGCCTGCCTTCCCACTCAGAAATGCCCTAGAATTCCTCACAGTAAGAAGCATTCTTTCCTGCAGGAAATTTTATAACTTGAAACTCTCCTTCTTCCCTGTCTATTGAGCAAATTCTTTCTCCTCCTTTAGGACATGGCTTCATGGAATCTCTTATCACACCACGCACAGCTCCTGAGTGCACCCCAATAAGGCACTTCACCCACATTGCCCAGGGGAGCTGACTGTGCCTCTATCCCTCTGTGTGCTCACCACAGTGGACAGAGGAAGCCCTCCAGTGCTTTTTGAATGGTGTGAAGAGTGGGGAGTGGCTGGATGAGGGGTGAGAGACTCCCCAGTTCTGTCTTTACTCATCATAAAATTTATATTTCTCCATCCTCTTTTTCCTCTATAAAACATAATAGGTATTATGTTTTATAGAGGAAAAAGATCTACCTATTAGATGTTTTCTAAAGTCCATCCAAACTCCAACATAAGAACCAATTAAATATAAGAACCAATTAGCCCCAGGCCTGGGTTTCCTTCTAATGGCATTTTCCATTGGCTGTTCTTTGAAACCAAGGCCACACCTTGGCTGGGAAATGTAATAAAGCCTGTGACTTTGATCAGGTGCTTCCCTGCAGAGTCAAACCATTTCTTAAACCAACACTTTTAGGACTATAAAGACACTAAAAATGGGGAGTGGCATTAGTCATGCTTGTTTTGCTGGTGAATCAAAATGAAATGCCTTAAATAAACCCTCCAAGGAAACTAAGGTCAAGGCTATGACAATATCGAAGACAAGCTGGGGTAGAATCTCATATTTTTCCAGAGTTGGTAAGGTCAGTAGTGGGGGTAGCGATGATCCTGAACTGCAAACAAGGGGACAGAAGACAAGAGACGCTAAAGATGAAGAGATACCGCAGCTGTGCACGCAGTTTCAAACTAGGCACATTGGTGACTATGTCACACTGAATTCCAAGGCTGATGATGATGATTTAAGGAGGCAGAGAGAAAGAACAAGGGAGAAATAAAATATTCACAGAAATAAAGAGGAAGCTTTACTTCTCCTTCTAGCTAAGAAGTACAGGTTAGCTTCCCTTAGAAAATGCACGTTAGCTTGAAAACCTAGACAGACCTAAATTCTGAACCTAATTCTGCTGGGCCTCATTGTGACTCATACAGCCTAAGTCACTTTTGTCTTCCTGAGCCCTTTCCCCACTAAAAGAAAAACTGAAAATATATTAGACAACTGTGTTGACAGGGGAGCCCTGCTGTCCTTGTTCAATTGTTGGCTGGTATCTAGGAAGACCTTCCAGAATGCACGCTACTCCCAGAGATACAGAGGGCGGCCCCCGAGCCACGGCTCAGAGTGAGGCAACCTTAGCCAGTGAAGTCTGGAGACCCAGTAATTCAAGTCACATCACTACTTACGGGCCACTAATTCACTATTAGGTAAGGTGAATGGTCTCCACTTCATTTTAACTGGAATGTAATCATGGAAATTAATTAAAGGGTCTCTAGGACAATGCAGACACAGTAGTGAGTGAGTGAGTAGTAGTGAGTCAAGTTCTGAATCCAGAATCAGGTGACATAGCTCCAGCGCCATGACTTGGTGGCTTTGTGAACTTGGGCAAGTTAATGAACTTTAGTTTCAGTTCAATAAAACTAAACTTCACATTTTAATCTCAGTTTCTCCATCTCTAAAAAATAGGAGTGGGGGCTTAATGATTCTATCTCTTTGGCTTTTGACTTTGGCAAATATCATTTGATGGATAATACAACTATCATTTCCAACTCCTTCTTTTTTACCTTCCGCTCCTCACAATGCTGGAAAAGCTAGGCTCTTGCTTTCCTAGCCTTCTCTATGGTAATAAAAGCATATGATGGAAATAGGACCAAGGAACTATAAATGGAAACCTGCTAGCGGGGTTTGGAAAAGTTTTTGCTTTTCTAATGAATGGAACAGATGTGTCTAGGATACCCATTCCCCTTCTTCCTGCCTTAATGTGGACTTGATGCCTGGAGCTATGACAGTCGTCATGCGAACGTGAGGAACAAGTATGAGAGTAAAAGGCTATCACAGCACCGTGGAGTAGGAAGTCAGAACATAGGTAGGCCCTGGGTGGATGGATCATTGAGCAGCAGAACCAACACCAGCAATCACTCACCTTTGGACTTCTGTTTAGAATGAAACTTGTTATGATTCTAACACACTTACCACAAAAAGAGGTCGTGGCCAGTCGGCTTCTCTCCAAAGGTGGTGCCCACTTACTCCACATCCCGTGGCAGGCTGGGTAAGTCACGCCCTGGCAAAATGGTTGAAGAGAGATTAGATGATTTGACTCCAGTTTCTGTTTGTGTTTAAAATGTGGATCCTGAGTCTTTAACACAGACTACAATATAAACACCCAATGTGTAGATACTAAATAGCATGCTATTTTGACTGACAGCACAGATGCTCAAATTGGAATGTCACTCAAATGTAAGCATGGTGGGGAGTGGGGGAGATGGGCTTTGTATTTCATATTCTACAGAATATCACCATAGAAAGGGACTTCCACAATCAACTGGTCTATCCTTTCATTTCAAGATACAGAACCTGAGGCTTAGCGCCACTGAGTAACTAGACTAGTCCTCATGGCTACAATATGATGTTCTTCCCACCACATCAGTGTTTTCAGAAATGTGGGACATGTCACTCTAGTGGGACATGCCACTCTAGTGGGGCTAGAGGAGGATTTGAGGTGCTATAACAACCTACACTTTTTAATGTAATTGTGACACCTATATTCTACCATGCTTCAGGAAAAATGTAACTAGCACAGAACACCCACGATTTCAAAGATATTGTGGCTTACAATGAGGTTCTGTGTTTTTATATTTTTTGGAACCTAGGTTTGCAGATTTGTTTATAGACTTTCTTTAGTCACCTTAACACTACAATGGCAGAGTAGCGTAGTTGGCAAAGTCCCCTGGCTGCATTATGCCACCAAATTAAATCTCTGTCTAAGACCATACTCTTGAAAATCTATAGATTTATTAATACATTCACTTAAATTGTTACAGTGGGAAGAGCCCTTGCTATGTGAACTGTAGGTCTGGGGCTTTAGTTTCATCATTTATTAAATGAAAAGCATTGGATTAGATAATCTCCAAGATCATCCTTTCCTCAGCTAAAATTCTGCACTCTATGAAATGGCCCTTTATTGTATTTAAATTTGGAATTACACAATGTTTTTAAAATGAAGTAATCATAACTGTAGTCATAGCCAGAGAGTTGAGATAGCAATACAAGGCAGAAGATAGGAAAACTGAGTAAAAGGAGTTTTCTTCAGAAGCTGGATTTTCTGAAGGACCACGTTGTCCCCAGTGATATCAGCAACAGTTGAGGAAAGAATCTCCTACCTCCACCAGGCCTTGCAAAATCCTGACACACATGACGCAGCCGTAGTGCACTCTGGCTGCGGAAGGAATGAACATGTTCAAGGTCGACGTTAAGAAGATGGCAGCTCCAAAAACCCTGAGGGACCAAAACACGGTGTCATCGGGCAGGCCTGCTCATGGATGTGGCACCTCAGTTAAACAGCATAAACGAGCCTAACAGTTCACGGAAGGCCACTATGGAAATTAATAGAAAGAAAAACAGATGTGCTGCAGCCCAGTGCGTCCCAACCGAGACTGCTGGGCTGCTCTGGTTTCCGGGCTGCGCTGCCTGGACCAATCACGGGCATGTTTTTGGCAATACAGGAATGTCCTGCCCGGATGAGGCCCTGACACTGGAGATTGACCAGCATGGGGTGACCTGGCTGGAGACCCACCATTCTCCTTGGTTCTACCCAACTGGTGCATTCTGACCATCACCTTGTGACCTGGGCACATTTGGGTTGTACCTCCTGCTTCACGGTTCTGCTCTCTCTTTACCAGGAGGGGATACAGACCATCTGAGAAGCATGCTGTGTCCTGGGACCAGCCAAGCCCAAGACAGACTGTACCTGTCTCAGCCCCCACCCCTCTGCCCCATGCCACCTGCCTTCTCCTCCCTGCCTTGACCAGTGTGTCCTGGGGAAAGAGAACAGGTGGCATTTTCTTCCTTTCTTACACATGTTAGTGATGCTTCAGCCCATTTCACAGCATTTTCTTTCTTTCTTACACACATTAATGATGCTTCAGCCCATTTCACAGCATTTTCTTTCTTTTTCACACACATTAATGATGCTTCAGCCCATTTCACAGGCTGGGAAATTATGCGTGGTTTCTTTTTTGGGCAGAAGTGTAAGAAGTAACCTGAGAGACCACAGGAGTCAGTATTTTATCACTTTTTAAAAAGAATACAGTAGGTAAGTGACAATAACACAGGACACAAATTAGACAAGAATGCAAGTAAATACAGTCATGCCTATATGTATTGAGATCTTATGGTACTGACTTTCAAACTGTTTTTACCTTGACCCATAAAATAAAATATATTTTATATTGCAACCCAATACATCCCCATATACACAAACGTAACTGAAACAAGTTTCAAAAACCAAGACTTAAATGTGTAATGAGCTGTCTTTCATTGTTTTATTCTATTTAATTATCTTCTTTTCTATTTATCTCCATCCCTCTCTTTTTTAGAAAATTCTCATTGGTAAATAATTATATTGACTTTATTACTATCTAAAGACTTGTGTTTTAGAATATGAAAAACACTGCTTTAGCTCTGGCCAGTGTGGCCCAGTTGGTTGGGCATCATCCTGCAAAGCAAAAAATCACAGGTTCAATTCCTGGCCAGGGCACATGCCGGGTTTCTGGTTCATCCTGAAGGGGAAATATAGGAGAGGCAACTGATCGATGTTTCTCTCTCACACTGACGTTTCTCTCTCTCTTTCTCCCTCCCTCCCCCTCTCTCTAAAAATAAATAAATAAAATCTTTATAAAAACAACAACAACAACAACACTGGCCCTGGCTGGTGTAGCTCAATGCATTGAGCATGGGCTATGAACCAAAAAGTCGCCAGTTCAATTCCCAGTCATGCCTGGGTTGCTGGCCAGATTGGGCAGCACACCAGAGGCAACCACACATTGTTGCCCTCTTTCTCCTTCCCTTCCCCTCTCTAAAAATAAATAAATAAAATCTTTAAAAAAATGTTCTTTGAAAAAAACACTGCTGTATCAAATGCATACTTCACAAAATCCACAGATACAAACTCACACAGGATACATAATTGGAAGGGACCTGGAAATACTTAGCACTCTCCTTTTCTAGTACATAGAAACCCTACCTCTCCTCCAAGTGACCATCCCCTTTTGCTTGAATACCTTGAGTGACAGAACTCACTGCTTCTTGTGGCACCTCATCTGTCCTGGCTACTTTTAATTGCTCAAACACCTACTATGGAATCTCAAGGACATTAAAGGCATCTTGCGTTTTGGAGGCCAGACCCTACTGCTCACATGACAAAGCCTGTGTGTTACTGCATGATATTTACACAGGATCACAGAATGTCCCTGGTCGAAGGGAGCTCAAACCCAATCTAATCCATGCTTTCTTTCACAGGTGTGGAAACTGAGGCCCAGAGCAGGAAGGAAGGTGACTCAGTAGAGGTCACCACAGGAATTACTTAGGGTCCAGAAACTATTTCTCCTAACTCAGAGTCATTTGTTCTTTTTACTACATTATCACTTTAAAAATCTCAAGGTAAACTAGATTAAATAAAAGGAGACTCTTAAGAACAGGACCACATAGGATTGATATCTGTGAATCACATCTATTGGAATGGCTCCTATCTTCCCTTCTGTACCCCCAAATCAAGCACCAGCTCTACAGACTTGGTAAAACTACAAAGCCATGCTATGGTCCATGCAGCACCCACGTTGTATTTGTATATCTTACCTGTTAGCGGCAAACTTGTTTGAAATGAAACCACCTGGAATTTGTGTCACAATATAACCCCAGAAAAAAGATCCATGGATAAAGCCCACTGTCTCTGGATCCCAGTTAAACTGTGCTGTCTGAAAACGAAAAATCAGATACAGTTGTGTTTGTCAGAAAGCACTTGACCGCCATTTTTAACTGATGAGTCTACATACTAACCCCACCAGTTCCTTCTTTCCTTCCTTTATTCAACAACTGTTTATGGAGGGCCTCTTGTGTGCTTGGGATACAGCAGTGAACACAGAAAAGAGCCTGCTCTAAAGGAACTCACCTTGTAGTAGGAGACCGTGCTCAAATTTAAATATATGGATATGTTTAAATATAAATATATGCAATATATACTATATATCATGAGGAAATGATATATATGGTGTGTGCATATATATATATCAAACATATATATACCATATATATACCAAATATATATACACCATATACCAAATAAAATGTGTATATATATACATATATATGCATATATATGAGGCCTGTTGGGAAAAGTCCAACCATTGTTAATATAACAAGAATAGTTTGTATAACATTGATGTAACCTGGCAGCCAAGGAGAGTGGACTAGAATGCGCATGTGTGAACAATGACAACCTCACTGTACTAGCCGTTAAGTGAGCATGTGTACTGTGTGGCCATCACATTCAAACTGACTGAGTAAGCAGAGCAATGAATCTGCATCATATTTTGTGTTAAGCTTGAACATTCCTCTGTAGAAACTATTTGGATGATTCAGAAGGCCAAGCTATAGGCAACTGGTGACTGGCAGCTTCATCATGACAGTGTTCCTGCTCACGCATTATGTCTTATGCAGAGTTTTTGGCAACACATCAAATCACCCAGGTGACTCAGCCCCCCTGCAGCACAGTTTTGGCACCCTGCAACTTCTGGCTTTCACCAAAACTAAAATTGCCTTTGAGAGGGAGGAGATTTCAGACCATCGATGAGATTCAGGAAAATATGACAGGGCAGCTGATGGTGGTTGGGAGAACTGTGTGAGGTCCCAAGGTGCCTCGTGTGAAGAGGACTGAGGTGTCATTGTCCCATGTACGATGTTTCTTGTATCTTGCATCTTCTTCAATAAATGTCTCTATTTTTCATAGCACATGGCTGAATACTTTCTGGATAGACCTCGTATATACCAAATAATGATGAATGCCAAGAAGGAAGTAAGACAGCTTGTGAAGTAAACAAACAGTAAGTTCTAGGCTTACTAGGTTATTTACTAGGTTATTCAGATGCCAGTTTTGAGAGAACACAAAGGGAATGAGAGCCTTAAGTCTCTCACTTCTTAGAAAGGATAATAAAACCTATCCCACCTACCCATAAGATGTATGGAGAGCAATGGCACAGATGTTTCTGGTAGGTTATTCATCTGCCTAGAGCTTTGGCATTTAACACATTTAATACTGGAATGTAACGTAGGCTCAATAAATGTCAGCAGCCGCCGTTGTTGTGGTGACAATGACAACAGCAATAAAACACTCCCCCCCACCAGGCTTTGGCCGTGGAAAATGGGATTCTCTGAGGCTGGCGTCTATTTCCTCACTGTCTCTCCAGGCCAACTAACTGGTTTTCTCAGACTCCCTGCAAATGCCCTTTCCCCTGAGGAGGCTCCCCAGTGTCCCCGAACTGATGGGGTCACTTTTTCCTGTACTTGTTCCACAGACCTCTGTTCCTACATGTAGCCAGGGCACCCTCCCCTACAGTGTTGTTCTAAAGCTAGCCACTCACGTGTGCGCCCGCCTCCCACACTGCACGGCAGGCAACTTGGAGGGTGCAGGCCTGTCCCTGTGACTTTATAGCCTCAGGGCCTAAAACAAGTATCTGGAGCACAGGAGGCACATGTAAATAGTTGCTAAATGAATAAATGAGTGGCTTTGTAAAGGACTGATATCAAAATACAAGATGTTCCTGTTATGGGGTAAGGTTCTTAATTACCAGTGTGCTAACTTTCATGACAGTTTATTTTCCTGTCACAAACTGTTACTTATTTATTTGCTCATTTATTCAACATTCACCTAGTGTCTCCTGGGTGCTGGGTCAGGTGCCAGACAGTGTAAATACAACCTCAAATAAGGATTGCCTTTGCTTCTAGGAGGTTACAACCCAGGTAAAATTGGCCTGTGCTCTGTAGTTTCCATTTTGCAGATTGAAAAGTTAAAACTCCCGAGTAACAATCCTTAATTCAAATCAGCTCAGCACATTTTTATTTCATGCTACCAGGTGCCAAACGTTGTCCTAGGCACGGGGTGGGGGGGCATAGCAGTGAACAACAGCAGTAATTGCTGTCCTCATGGAGATGCCAGCAGGGATGGCAGAGTCAACAAGTACGTACTGTGTTCGGTGGTCACCAGGGTGATGACAGGGTGAGAAGGAAAAACAAAGAAGGGGACAGAAAATATTGGGTAGGAATCGGGCAGGGCATGATTTTAGATAAAGTGGCCAAGAAAGACTTCACAGAGGAGATGACTTTTGCGTCAAGCCCTCAGAGGAAGGAAGGGAGTGAGTCGTGCATTCACCATCGGAGAGGAGAGCTGGTTAGGCAGAGACACAGCAAGCGCAGAGGCCCGAGGCAGGGGGATCTCGCGCACCAGAGGAACGGCAGGATGACAGCAGAGCTGGAGGGTGATGAGTGAGGGAGGGGAGAGAGAAGTTTAGGTAAGAGAGGTTCAAATGATGGCCGGCCTTCACGTCATTATAAGGACTTGACTTTTGCTCAAAGAGGTGAAAACCACGGGAAGCTTGGAGCAGAAGAGAAACATGATTTTATAAGGCACTTTCCATGTACTTCCTCCTTTAAGCCTCAGAACACCTAAAGGTAATTATTATTAGCTCCTTTTTTTTTTGGTAGGTGAAAAAATTGAGGTTCAGGGAGAGTAATTTACTTGTCCAAGGTCATACTAGTTACAAGTTACTGATTACAACAACTAGTTACAGGAAAGCCGAGATAGAGACCTCTTACCTGCCTGGCCCCACACTCTATGTTCTTCCCACTGCTTGCAAACCCTTGACTTTCTTGCTAAGAAGTAGAGACTTGACTTCTTTGCCTTGAGTCACAGAATAACCAAGGTTCCAAGGCAGAGGAATCCACTTCATCCAGTGGCAGACTGCCAATCACACTGTCCCTTGCTCATGCCTTTCTCTCTGAGGGGAAGGTGCTTCTGTCCATTCTCTGAAGGACAGGACACATGAAGAGGAGTACTTGGCCCTGCTGAGAACTGACTTTCATCATCACTAGAGCCCCCGTAGAATCACAATGGCCCCAAGTATGACCACTAATGCAAGCCAAGCACTGTGCTGGGCACCGTGTCAGGTGGTAAAAATGGTGCCCAGGAGATGTACACACAAAATCCCTGGAACCTATGAATGCTGCCTTGTTTGGGAAAAGGATTTTGTTGATGCGATAAAGTCAAGGATCTTAGATGAGTTATTCTGGATTACCCAGCTGGGCCCTAAATCCCATGACAAGTGTCTTCCTAAGAGAAAGGCACAGGGGAGATTTGAGACACATAGGAAAACGCCATGGGAAGACAGGTAGAGACTGGAGTGATGCTGCCACGAGCCAATGAAGCCTGGAGCCACCAGAAGCTGGAGGAGGCCAGGAAGGATCCTCCCTAGAGCCTTTGGGGGGAGCACGGCCCTGCTGACACCTTGATTTTGAACTTCTGATCTCCAGAAGTGTAAGAGAGTACATTTCTCTTGTTTTAAGCCCCTCTGTTTGTGGTCATTCATTACAGCAGCCTTAGGAAACTAATATAGCTACATAATATATTAGTACCAAATTAACTCATTTGCTCTACAAACCAGGTCTTTTATTCCCATTTCACAACAAGGGCAATGATAGTTAGCAAAGAATGGTTAGAAATGCCAATTCCTGTCTCCCTGCTCGTGTGTCCTTGTAAGAGGATCCCGCCCCACCCCCGCAGTACCATGGGCCTCTCCCCTGCTGAGTGGACATCTGACTAGAGAGAGGTGAGGCTGGACTCAGCCAGACAGCCTCTGTCTCTCTCCCGGTCTTCTGCCTCTTTCTCTCCAATCTGAACCCAGAGATTCTAGTTAAACGGTACTGAACTGAAACAAGTCCCATTGACAAGGCAAAGGCTCAAGGAACTTCAGCATTGGAGAGCAGTGAGAAACCACGGAAAAGGAAAGAGACGGTCCCTGGAGAGACCCAGAGAACGGAGCAGACTCAGAGAGGAGCAGAGAAGAGACTAAGAAGCGAGCACACTGGAGACCTTAGTGAGCATTTGCTAGTTCCCACGAGGTCCAGCTCTGCTCTGGCTTTCCTGGCAGGGTCGCTGTTCATGCCTCAGAAAGAATTACATCAAGACCTCTTTTCCTCCTCGTGGTGGAGAACAGCCTGAAATTCAGTTCCAGCTCAGGCTAGGCCCACCAGTCCAGGGCACAAACGGTACAAACTTACACAGCGGATCTGCTCTCTGCCCTTCACTTTCACAAGATCCCCTACAGCCCTACCACAATTCGCTTTTTAACTTGAACTGGTATCACTGAGTTCCTAGTCTTTGTAACCAGCATTCCTTTACAAGGGCACAAGGGCAACTTGCTCAAGGTCTCAGCATTAATAAACAAAAGTCAAGTTTGAAACCAGGTCTGGCCAGTTCCAAAGTCTATCCTCTTAACCTTAAAGGGGTCACGATTCATGGGAAGGAGTCTGGACTTTTCCTGAGGGTAATGATAAATAATTGCAGTTTCTCAAACTTTAGTCATATATTTATTGCTTACCATATGCTGGATTCACATGTTTTAAAACTCATAATTATTAAACTACAAATGATTATTTACATAACAGCTAAAACTATCTTTTATCTCAGTAGTAATAGAATATATATTATTTATACCACACATTTTTTAAGACCTACCTATTCATACTGCTTAATTCTTGCACTCTTTCTACAATGAGGATTTAAAATTGTCTCCGTGCAAAATGTCTAGATTTCCCTCCATGGAATGAAAAATCGAACAAACAAAATTACCAGCCACCCAGAGCCTTTCTTAACACAATTAGTGAAATATCTTTGCCAGCAAGTTGAACACTCTCAGCTGAAATCTAAGTTTTGTTCTATGTGGGTAAGAGAGAAACAGCCTACTACAAATTACAGCTGTGTTGGAGCCTCTGAACCTCCCAAACACAGCTCTACTCAACTTCTACTTCGGAGGCCAACACAAATGACGGCTTCACGCATATTTTAGATCTTAATCTGGTTCTCTAAGACTCCAGAGGGCAAAACCATAGAGACCAGAGAGCACACATCAGTATTGTTCCTCAGGTTTATCAAACTATCTTTTGCATGTGCCTCAGAACAGACTCTATTGAGCGAGGCCTGTCTTTGCAGGCAACAAAGGCAAACCAGCATCGCATTGTGATCGGGCCTCAGCAGACCAGTTTTAATGATCTGGCCTTGCTCACAGAAGGCGGGGAGGATGCATGTGATACACGTCGGAGACCTTGCTCATATACATCACTCTTTATTTTAAAAATGCATGCCATGCTCCCCACACCTTGAGTGCACTCCCTTCCTCGCCTAAAAAGAAACGAACAGATTCAGCAGTGAAATAAAAAAGAGACTAGTTAGAAGAATCTCCATGGAGTTCTTTTCTTCTAGCAGAATAATTTCTTCTTAGATTAAAAAAAAAATCATACAGGCCATCTAAAGGCTTCTTTCTAATGCATTGAAATCAAACTTTTCCAAATCAGCAGTTGGCAGGAACTGGTCCAGGCAACGCTAACAGAGCGGGCAGGAAGGAAAGCGTCCGCAGGCGAGTCCAGGAAGTACAGCACTCACAGCTGCTCTTGGGCCTTTTCACAGAGCCCAACACAGTGAGGGCTGCCACCGCACACGACGCCTTCTTCCTGGCACAGCCTACAGGACAGTGATTTGCCAGACCAGTTTGGGGATCTCTGGTCTACTAAATATTTTTCCAGTCGTGGGCAGGGCCAGACCAGACAACTATTAGAGGCCTCTCTGCCAATGGAGGGATTTCCGCATGAGTCATTCCAGTGCGTGTGTTCAGTACAATGAAACATGTATTTATTGGGTATCCACTGGGCATATATTTTCATCTTTTTCAATGATTCGAGGCCTACTATTTAAGAAACAAACCAGATCTTCCCAGTGATTCATAAAAGCAATACTATGTAAGTCACATCAGAGTATGCTCGCTTATGACCACAACAGCCCTTGACCTGGGGCCTGGCGTTTCCAGTCACGTCATCGCAACCCACTGGGAGATCACTGCCAAACAGTGGCCAATCCGGAGCACAGATCTTACTGTCTTGCCGCTCCTTAAAGCCCACCTGTGACTCCCTGCACAGTTTACCAAGCTTTACATGATCTGGCCCCTCTTAACCTTGCTGCCCACATCTTCCGATGCTCACCCCCACACTCTACTCTCTTTCGGAGTTCTAAGCTTGGACTCTGTGAATGGCATCCTGTGGATCTGCAAACTCGGATGGAAAAACATCAGCCTCTTAATTTCTACTAACTGCTAACTGAAATTTAGCATTTCTGTGAGTATGAACGCAGACGACACACAACTACAGTCATGCTGCCAGTCCCTGTGACTCTGTTACTATCTCAAACGACTGTTTACAGTTCAAAATCCAAAATTACTCTGATGTTTAGACCCATTGCTAGATTTTGTCATCTGATGTGTTGAAACAGAAGCTTGCATGTTTCTATATAGGAAATTTTACTTTTAAATATTTTGATATTTGTGTTTTAACTTTCCCTTGTAATCCCATATATTTAATTTTAAGAATTTAAAATGTTATATTTGGTACATAAGACCTCACCAGGCTGCCAAAAGAGGGCCACGACACAGAAAAGACAAACTCCTATCTCAGTTCTGAACTAACCATTCCCTCCCTCCGCCTGTCCCTCCCTCCCTCCTACAGTCTTTGACACTTGTTCCTTTCTCTTCAAAGACTCTTCTTTCCACCCCACCAAAACCCTCTTCATCAAATTCCTCCCCATCCTTCAGGTCCAGCCATCACTTTCTCTGGGAATTCTTTCACAATACCAATTTCTGTATTAGGCCCCCTCACCTATATGATCCTGAGCATTCTGATCACCCCAACAAGCACCTAGATCCCCAAATTGTCACCACTTGCTTGTCTTACGTCTCTGTGAGGACAAGGGCCCAGCCTGTGTTGTTCAGCATCTACCCCCATCATCTTGTAGAGTACCCGGCACATGGATGCCCCTCTATACTTTTTGTCACCTCAGTGAATGAGGACAGTGCTTTCTTTCACATAGTAAAGAATTTGCACAGTGACAGCCAAAAGCGCTCCCACCAGAGACTGACACTGACCCGAATTTCCGGCTTTCCATCAACATAGACAGTGCTGTTGTTGACCATTTCCACGATGGCCACTCCAAGGTTGCACCGGATCCCAAAGGAAATGCAGAATCCCAGCCCGCTCATGATGGCAATGATGTAACGCTTGGGGATGCCACAGCACTGGCAGTCACAGAGGGTGGCGCTCTGCCTGGACGTCTGCACTGGCCTCCCGTCTGCATTCAGCTCAATGTTATTTTCTTCCTCGTTGATCCCATCGATTTTTCTACAGTGGAAAAAGAATGGGCAGAGAAGGAAGATCGGAATTAAAGCAAAATCAAAATGTACTATTCAGAAAGAAAAAGGGTACCTGGTCATTTAGAATGGAAGGGCAGATAAAGTGCTTCTCAGACAAGGCCAAGTTAAAAGAGTTCATCATCACCAAGCCCTTATTATATGAAATGTTAAAGGGACTTACCTAAGAAAAAGAAGACTAAAAATATGAACAGTAAAAAAAAGTCATCAAATGGAGGGTTAGCAACAGGGAAGTAGGAGGAGGAGGGAGGGGGAAAAGATATAGAGAATAAGTAGCATAGACAGTAGGTAGAAAATAGACGGGGGGGTAAGATTAGTATGGGACATGTAGACACTAAAGAACTTATGATACATGGACATGAACTAAAGGGGGGAATGTGGGTGGGAGAGGGTGTGCAGGGTGGAGGGGAGTGAAGGGGGAAAATGGGTCAACTGTAATAGCATAATTAATAAAATAAAGAATTTAAAAAAAAAAGAAAAAGGGTGCCTGGAAAGAAAAGAGAAACACAAAGTGGGATGCAGCCTGCATTTTTTTAAATGTTATTACTGTTACCATCATCATTCTTATTACTAAAACACATTATAATGGCTGAAATTACTGATATTCTGGGTACCGTGTTGCACTTCGATGGGCACTAAGTCATTTCGATCTCCTAAGAGCCCCATGAGGTCGGCAGTGTTATCATGACATCGTGTAGGTGAAGAAACTAAGCCACCCGAAGCGGGACGCAGGCCCAAGACCAGAGGCTATGTCTGCATCAATGTGCTTCCCTGAGTTTCCTCCCGAAGGTCATCGATAGACTTCGTGCACATTGCACGACCCGGCTCACCATCAGGTTTGACCTTGATGTTGATGTCACTAAGCTTGCTAAAAAGATACACAGTAGAAAAGTAATTCATTTCCAGATTCTTTCCTTTCCTTCTTTTTTTAAGTCTTAATAAAATGCTACATGGAAGGAGGGAGGTACATTTTCTATCACAGTACACACCCAGCGGGTTGTGTCTGTTTTCCTCCTCCTGTGGTTCTTCTAAGGAGGTGGTACTCTGGCATCTTTTAACCAGATTATAGGATTTTTTCATTGACTTCTATAGGTTCAGATTATGGTATGTCCATTTTAGTGAATTTACTTTCTCTTAAAAATAAGTAATTGGGCAAACTGAACACTATCTGTCAGGTATAAAAGGAACTGTTTGTTTTGTCTCACATATTATAACCCTTCTGGCTTATTTTGAAAAATCTGAAGATCTGGAGTGATTAGGCCCACATTCTCCCCTGGCTCCACTGACTTGCTGTTTCCTAAAGTCCCCGCCACACCCTACCGCCACTCCGATACTGAACTCAGTTGCCATTTAACATCGCACTTGCACTGGTGTTTTCCTTAAGGTTAAAATGAAGAGAAAGGAAAATAAGTTGTGCACACGTATCTCTACAGAAGTAGAGAAAAAAAGATAAGACTAGGAATAAACATACAATACATAGTCAACCACCATTCACAGATACCCACTATTTCAACTGTCCCTTGAGAGTTTGAGCCCTGCCTTCCCAGCATAGAAAATTACTTTTTCTATGCTCCCTTGCAGCTGGGATACTGATATGTGATGTATGTAAATCAGTAGCACTTGAGCAGGATTTAGACGGTGAAGGGAACTACGAGAGGAGAACGCTTTGTGCAGGAGCAATGGCGACGCAGACACAGGCAGGTGGAGAGGCAGTGGGTCCCACTCTGACCGCTGCGGCCGATCTGCTGGAGCAAAGCACGATCAGCCCTCAGAGGCGAGCATCAGTGGTGTGATACAGCTGCTTCTCTCCTGCCTTTTTCTTGAAGGCGGAGCATCCCAACATGCTTTACTAGACTGTATTCCGCTTAAGCTAGAGTAGATTGCAGCTAAGAACTTTGAATGGTATTGCATGTTTCTTCATGGAAGTGGGGGCTGTTTCTGTGTCGATATGTAAAGTGTGTCTTTGTTTTAAAAAAATATAATAGGTCCTGCTTTACTCTGTCAGTATTGAGTCTTTGGTCCTTGTACTAAGGTTGAAGCACACAAAGGATTTGGTTATTGTAAAGATATTTGGGGAACACTGGAAAAAGAGAGGAAATGAACCCTTGATAAGAAAATATGCTGCCAGACTAGAAGATAAGAGATGGTTAGAAGAGGGAAGGCTAAAAGCCTTCACCACAGGTAAAAGCTAAGGGGCCCTGCGCCCTGCTTTGTGGGCAGAGCCTCTGGGGCAGGGAGTCCTTAAGAGACGGTTGGGGGAAGCTGACTCTCAGAGTGAGATCTTGGAGTTTGATTTCTCAGTAGCTGGCTGGCAATGAGGACCCCACCACTGGTGGTAGGTGGGGTGGTGACAGTTTCCTGGCATGTGGTGCCAGTGTAAATGCTGGCTTTTACCTGTGGTGATCTGGGTTGGAATGCAGGTGGAAAGGGATATACGTGTGGGTCCATGCAATATCGCTGGTGATTGGGGAGGTATGGAGAAACATCGATTTCCCCATGGAGTTCAGTGGCTACTGTTAAATACCTTTGATACTTTGAAAGGAGAAAATAACAGGATTCAGACAATCAATCCTTAGTTTAAAGGAAAGTGCAAGAGTCAGTTGTTTCCTTGTCACCATTTTAGGAGACCCTTCTCTCTCATAGTTGGGGGGCAGATAGAACTGAAGTTCAGGTGCAAGACTTTATTGTAAAAATGGCAGAATCATCTCCGAGTGTGGGCTGGAGTTAGTGAGTTGCTTCCAAAGAACAGAGCATGGAAAGCAGAGAAACCTGACAACTATTCCTTACAAGCAATCAATGTTAGCATCACTAGTAGTAGGTCATGGGGATAGCACGGATGCCCTGATAGGATGTGATTAGAAAGGCATTTCACCTCTGTAGCATTCTTCCTTTAAAAAATCACAGTCCTAGTCTAATCATTAGAAAAATATCAGATACACCCAAACTGAATGACTTTCTACAAAATACCCAATCAGTATTCCTCAAAACTGCCCAAGTCATGAAAAACGAGAGAAGGCTGAGAGACGGTCGTAGATCAGAGCAGACTAAGCAGACATGACGATTAGATGCAATGGGGTAGCTAGACTGGATCCTGGACCAGGACACATGACATCGCTGGAACATGTAATGAAATGTTAATAAAGTGTGGCGTTTAATTAGTCATGCATCGATGTTGATGTCTTAGTTCTGACAAATGCACCACAGTAAAGAAGTTAACATTAGCTAAAACCAAGTAAGGAGTACGTGCAGAGAAAGTCTCTGTCCTATCTCTGCAACCTTTCCATAAGTCTCAAAGAATTCCAAAACAAGAGCTTAGTTTTTAAAAAACAGCAGAACTCTGGAGAAGGTGGAATTCTGAGCTTAGGCATGTCTCTTACACCAAAGCTGAGATCCTGATGAGAAATGGGATCCTGAAAACTTTGGACGAGAGGGTATCCGAGACTTGGATTAAGGGATATCTGCACTCAAACATCTAACACCCTAAGTTCCTCAGAACCCTCTGAACCTACAGAAGTGACCACTTCCCCTTGGTGGAAGGAATATATAAGTCCCTCCTCCCCTTACTTGAAAATTTGGCAAAGCCTCAAATGCAGCAGGTGACTTACAAGACAATGCTGTCACTCTTCAAAATCTACTCCTACCTCTCTCCTTGGCTTCTGCCCTTCAATTTGACCATGAGGGACTGCCCCCTTTAAACAGAACCTGAACACGGGGATGTGGTGAATCGGGTCATGGTTTGATGAGTGTGTCCAACATCGTTCTGCTTGTCATTCACATTCATTTCGGAGACACTACTCAAGGGTACCATGGGAGTGTCCTCCCTGGGCCCAAGGGTCTACTTCTTCTCTTTCCCTTCATTGTCCAATAAACCTAAACTATAGGCTCATTTCATTTTTAATGCCCATTATAACAATTACCGAATTTGATTGAACCATGTGGATGAATTAGTGAGGATTAAATTGACTTTATTCTATTCCTTGAGCTAAAATTTCAATGTCTTTTATTTGGAATATAAAAACTCATGACATGTTTTTAATGTTGACCATACTCTTCAATAAATGGTCTCTCTGTAACTTCTGTTTTCTTAAGAGCGATGTCAGAACTGTTATGGTGGATTATAGAGAAAGGGATCAAAATGCACAAAGAAGTGGACATGCTACAATGGATTTACTATGTAAGACCAGAAAATCCACACGGGAACTATATTCCTCAGGAGGCCTGAGCTAATGCCCCCTTTACCAAGGCAATATGCAATGCAGTGGGGACAGGCCACCAGCACCACCGAGAAGCTCAGCCGTGGCTGTGCTCTGCAGGTGAAGACAGTAGGAGGTGCTGTAGCAGAACAGGGCTCCCTAGTGCCAGAATGACAGAATCTTGGAGTAGCACAGGCCAATGGCAGCACTTTAAAGGTCAGAGATGGGGGCTGGGGAGGTGAGGGGGTGGAGGGATTGAGCGAAAAAAGGACTCACAGGCGTGGGCAACAGTGTGGTGATTGCTGGGGGAGGGGGGCATAAGGAGACTAAATGGTAATGGCAAAATATATGTAATCAAGATTAAATTTTTAAAAAGAACAGAGACAAGGGCAACGAGTCAGAATGACAGTTGAGAGACCTGACTCACAGGAATCAACAGACATGTGGGTGAACCTATGGGAGTACACACCAGGTATGACATCTTCAGGTTGCAGGAAACACGCACCAGAGAGCTTCCACTTGGAAGAGGCACTAAACAGCCAGTGAGACAGGCTGACCTGGCTGGTTGATGTTCTCGAACTGCTGCTCTCAGCCACCCAGCTCTAGAGCAGCGGAACCATGAGTAGCCATAGTAATAGAGATGGAGGCTGTGCTTGGGCTCCCACGCACCAGGACAGATCTAGTGACCGCAGCTGTCAGCAGGAAAACTGGGCTGAGCCCCAGTCACCGCGTGACCCCCGAGGAGACAAACCGGCCACGTGGCCACAATTGTTTATATAAGACTCCTTTCATCCTGGAAAGGGTAGCAATTCATCCTTATGGGGGTTGACATATATTCCACATAAGACTTTGCCTTCTGAGCCTGCTAGTCTTGGCCAGCATCACTACCTGAGGATTTACAGAATCCAGATTAGCAAACGTGGGTTTCCACAAAGCATCACCTACGACTAAGATGCCCAATTTACAGCAAATGAGAAACGGTAGGGGCATATGACAATGGGACCCAGTGGCCCTAGTACATACCGTACCAGCCAGAGGCTGGCGGCCTGCCACAGCTGCGGAAGCCTCTCAACGACGCGGCTGGGGCATCAGGGATGACTCCCTGTGAGGGCAGAGTGCTGTCCTTCCAGATGCAGCATATTCCATAACCGACAGTTTTGTGTGGTGTTGTTCCCCAATAGGCACAAAAGAATAGGGTCTCGGAAGCAAGGGGTAGAGGTACCATCACTTGCAGTAACCCACTTGAGGAATGTCTCATCTCTTCAATTCCAGGTCCTGTGGGTCTGGAAGTCCTGATTCCCAAGGAAGACTTCTTGCACTTTGGAATATCATGAAAACACCACTGAACACATAGCTATGACTGCTGTCCAGTCACCTTGCAGTCCTCATGCCAAGACCAGAAGCAGGGCCGGGGGTCACCAGAGTGGCGAGAGTAACTGATCTTGATCTTCGGGAGAGGTTAGCTCCACTGCTTCCTCACAGCAGCAGGAAGACCTATGTTTGGACCTCAGGTGACCCTGCGGGACATCTCCTGACACGACCGTGTTTACTTTAACTCAAACACAGTGACCACAGAGTGGTAAGGATACACTGGCTAGGGGTTCAGACCCCTCGGGGAAGCTAACAGCAGTGAGGGGAATCGAGAACAGGTAGATGGAGGGACCAGTGGGAGCCGTGGGAGCTGGAACACATCCCAACTCTTTTCTGGAAGGTTCCTTGGGAATTATCACCACAGAGTCTTGGAGAAGTTGTACCTAGATGGAATGAACTTACTTTTGAGAAGTAGACCTGAGTGGTGCAATGTGTAGGCTGCCACGGACACTGTCATGCACTCCCTGTGTCCCTTTTCTCAGGCCAGCGCGCTTCCAGCGCTGTTGGCAGCTCTCAGCTGCTCCCTTCACCCACTGCTAAGTGGCCTCCACCCGCCCCCACTGGGGTTGCCCACACTCAGTGATTGACTGGTACAGACACACCAGGCTGACCCCTTGGCTCAGTGCCAGTAAGGCCCCAGAAGCTTCCCACTGTGGTCCAGCCCCTGTGTGTCATGGGAGATCACATTCTTGCTTGGTTTTCTCCTTCCCTCTCTTGCTTTACTCCTTTCCTCCCAATCTTTTCAGAAAGAGCTCCCTCTCCCCTCAATAAATCATATCCTAGGCCATTCAAATCCCTGTCTCAGGCTCTGCTTTTAGAGAACCCTCCCTAGGAGAGAGGTGGAGTAAAACAAAGCAGCAAAGAGAGACAGGCAGTGGGTGGGAGCAGGAGGGAAGGTGACCTTTATCTTTAAATAGGATGGTCAGGGAAGTCCTCCCTGAGGACAGCTCAGAAGGTGACCTCTGAGAAGAGGCTTGAAGAAAGTGAGGGGTTGAGCCAGCAGGCTATCTGGGAAAAACGCCGACACAGGCACGGGTCCAAGGAGTTCCGGTCAGAGTGCGGAGCGTGGCTGCAGTGGCACGAGCAGGAAAAGAATGCCAGAGATGAGTCGGTGAGATTCCTTAAAGCTCTCCAGATCTGGTGGGGTCTCAAAGGCCATGGAAGACACTGGCTTTAAGTCTGAGTGAGGCGGGAAACCGTGGGAGGTTTTGAGCAGGGAAGCAACAAGATCTGACTTTGCTTTAACAGAATCACCCTGGCTGCAAGGGTGGGAACCAAGTTCTATGAGGCTGTGCAGGACGAAAGTGCATGATGCCTCGGCAATGCGAGCTCAGGCTCACATGATCTCAGTCTGCTCACACACCTGCCTTTGTCTCTGCAGCAGTGTGCAGAGTTTCAATACACAATCACTGAGTGCTGAGGATAGGTACAACTCAGGGACTGGTTCCATACCTTTAAATGGAAAATGTAAATACTTGAAAGACCAGATTCCCCCACCCCCAGTCTCCCTATGAGAAAAGCCCATACTTGCCTTAAGATCCAGAGGTTGCCGGCTACATTGTAGCCCATATAACTCCCTAAACCTAAATGAGTGGTTAAATTTCAAGACAGCAGGTGAGAAGAGCAAAGACATTTGATTAGAGAGGTAGCATAGTATAATGACTGAAAGGTGGACAGAGAATGTTCTGAAACCCGGCTCTGCTACTTATATGCTGTGTGACCTTTGGCAACTTACTTAACCTCTCTGTGCCTCAGCTTCCTCATCTGTAAAACTGTGATTGTAATTGGTCCCACCTAGTATAGTTGTTAAAATTAAACAAGTTTACAGTACCTGGAACATAATGTTTGCTATTATCATTTATTACACACAATAGAAGATACCTACATTGTCATTTAAGTTGGACAAATCTGTATGTCAATTTCTGGACATTCATTTCCAAAGCTAATGCCTTCTATGTCATCTGTTCCAATAATGGGCGGTAAATGAGTGCATCATCTTTCTTCCTACAGTTCGAAAATATTATTGTACCTTTAGCTAATAAAATGGTTCAGCTGTTTCTTATCAATGACTGTTCTCAAGGAAGCTCCAAAATTGCCTGACTGTAATCAGCCTCAAGTGCCAACTCCAAACACTTCCCTGTGTGTCCGCCACTCCTCCGACCCGGAGGAGCCCTCCGTGATTAAAGAGCACCTCACCAGCTCCACGCCGGTGATGATCTCAGTCTCCAACACAAATAGACATCTATGATTTACCCTGTATGCTAAGATAGAAAGTCAGTGTTCCTAATTTCCAAATGTGTTTGTCCTTGTCCCTAACAAAACAGGAAACAGTGCTTTGTGTTTGTTTTTTGATGTTGCATTCTCTCAACTGGCTTAATGGGAAAAATCCACAAGGGAGGGAATGTGCATTGTTAGATGCCAGGCACTTGATGTGGAATTATCTTACAGACTGGCGGTTAACACCAAGTGCGTGGCAGAGCTGGGGTCACTGGAGGAGCCCTGATTATGGAGCTCTACTCAAGGAGCCTAGAGCAGAGGGTCAGCTTAGATCGCTGGTCAAGGGAAGCCTTGTTTTCCTGCCTTGGCCAATAATTTCCCTGCAGGGATCACTGAAAGGAGGGGCTGGAGTTTGGCTTTGTTAGCTAAAGTCAGCCTACACCTGTGACAACGACACTACCAGCTAGCACGCATTTAGGAGCTCACTTTCTCAAGCACAGGTAGCCCTTCGCCTATTGTTCTGTGACTCATCCTGAGGCAAGTGTTCAGAGTCCTAAACACAGAGCTCAGTTCTGGGTGGAGGTGGCACCGCTTGGAAATCACCAATTTCATTATATTCCTAAGTAAACCAACTGGAAAATAAAAGGATCTTCAAGAGGATCATCCAATCAAACAAAGCAAAGCCAGCTCTTAGGAGAAGTCTCCTATTGAGAAAAAAAAAGCAATTAAATTTCAAAAAAGCAATTAAAGTTAATACTGGAAAAGCAAACTCCTTAAGTACTCTCTGTCAAGTGTTTTAGAAAGGAAGACGCAGTTTGATGAGTAGCATGGTGGCAGTGGTCCAAAGTCCCGGTTTTTATTCCCGACTTTGTCAGAGTCCTTTGTCATCACCGGAATATGCCCATGGAGCCACCGCGCCTCCCTCCTGCATGTGTGATCAGAGGAACGGCACCATGATAAGGCGTTACCTGGGGAGAGCTCGACAGAAGAATGAACACCCTTAAAACAATAGGTTATGTTAATTGTGCCCTCTGCTCCGCACGTCTGTGCTGCTTTCACTGAACGAGGTTTTCATCTGGACATGAGAACTCAGGTCTGATGGAAACCGTTTTATTTTTAATCCCTTTATTAATAAAGTGCCCAACCCAGTTTTCTGACTGTGAAAGCTCGCCGAGAGTGACACAGTAAAAAACAAAACGGTTTCCATCAGACTCTAGTGCAGGAGCCCCAGTGTTATAAAACATGAGAAATGGAGTGAATCTCAGTGTGCCCAGAAATAGTCCTTTCAATGCTAACATTTTTAAATTTAAGAGATAACACAGAAAAGTTAAAAGAAGATGCCAGGTGACATTTTCACTCATCATGATTAGAAATAATCATTTAAACACATACAAATCCTAGCAAGGATGTTTTTCTCATTTATTTATATCAGAGAGAGTAAGGGAGTCATTTCACCTTATATGTGAGGACCGCTTATTCACTCATCAATAAAACCTAGAAAGGCATTTACTATGTCTATTTAAAAAATCACAAATTAAAATGTCACATCAATTCATTCATTTATGCCAAACTCTCCTTTCAATAATAATATATTTTAATTTTTTTAAAAATTATATTTTTGTTTGGACAAAACCATTCAATTCAATGATAGTACTTAACGTTTTCCCACTGTAACCCTGTAAGATTTTCTGCTTTAAAGAACACTAATTTTTCATTACCTTCCTCAAACTATTGATGTAACTACACTTCTCTCTGAAAACTGCACAATCAGGAACCACTATATATAGTTCATACAACAAGCTAAACAATTTGCAAACATCTTATTTTCATTAGTAGTAAAGCAAAATGAAGTAATAAAGTCTTAAAAATTATTTCAGCTCAAAGCATAACCATATTTGTCATTCCTATAGGATTAATAAGGAATATTATTTTCCTGCGTCTTTTCTAATTCAATGCCAAACACACAATATATAATATCACCATGTCTAGCAAGTGCTAATCCTGCTGTATAAGCAGAATGCATGTCTTGGTATTTCCCTAATTCAACCCTATACTTTTAACGCACCCACTTTTCCCCAGGCATAGTCTGTTGGAGCTGCAAGGGGCTCCAGAAGCCATCTAATCTGACCCACCTTCTCCTTACTAAAACACAGCTTTAAAAACATTAAGCAAAATCTCTCAAGCATTAGCAGTAGGAAGCTACTCAGAAATAAACCTAAAGTTTGCATTCAAACTTTACCTTCGTAAAATCCCCAACGAATCTCCCACAGCATTCTTCACTCCTTCCTTTCCAGGTTTCAGAATTTTCTCTTTGAAGGTATGAAATGCTTTAAAAGGCATTTTCAATGGGGGACACACCTACAGCTGAGCCGCTAACAGCCAGTCTCAGAAACTGTCATCCTTTCTCGTTTCCAGTGTGGGGACCACTTTGCTTTCCTTGATGAACACTTCGAAGTCAGTTTTCCTGCAGGTTAACTACTTAAAATCAAAAAGGAGACGAAACTCAGCCCAGATCTTTCAAGTTGAGACAACACCCCCCACCCCTCAAATAAAGAGGCCGAGGGAGGTCTGGCTGGGAATTGAGCCCCTTGCAAAGCTCCAAGCTCAGCAGCAGCTCGTGGTGCGGTCTCAGGCTGAGCACAGCCTCACTTTTTCCCTGCGCTGCAGCTGGAGCAGCTGAAGTGGGCTCCGACCCACAAGGTGCTCTGAGACCAGCGAGACCAGCGACAGCATGAGCATCTATCTCCAGCCCCTCCTGCCGCTTCTGACCACATCCCCCTCCGGCCTCATTCAGCTTGGCTGTGATCACTGAGTGATCCTTTCTAAGGTGATGCTATAGTAACCAGCACAATACCTGCCCCTCGGCTGCTGGGACTTATTAATGGGCTCTCAGCCAGAGCAGGCATCCAGGATGGAGTGTATGAAACATTTACAAGTCCTCTGCGTTTCTGAGATCTGGCCCTGCTGACAGGCTCTCAGCCACTACATTATGCTTCCGAGGCTCCTCGTGGGAGCCGTGAGCAGTTTCTCAGCCAAACACTAGTGTGGATGTGGTCCTCGGAGGAACACTTGTTCTGGAGGAGGCTAAGTGCAAGACACAGGCCATGGGCATCTAGGGGGGCATTTATTTGCTCCCAATCAACAGGGCAGGATCTCCACAGGTGTGATGCACAGGTGCCCCTGAAACCATCTAACTGAAGATACCTGAGCCAGTCTTGGACCTGCTGAGAACTCTTCACTGGTCCTCACAGTCCTCAAGATAAGTCCAAATTCTTGATCACAGCACACAAAGCACTCCATGGGGGACTCTGGGCTTGACTGTCACTGTGTTCGTCATACCGGCACTTTCCTGAGTTCAGCAGGCTCCCTACTGACCCTGGGGTTTGCTCAAGCTGTCCCCTCTGCCTGGGTAGCTCTCCTCACCCTTCATCAGGGTTGCTCCAAGGGATTCTTAAGTCTCATTGAGATATCACATCCTCTAGAAAGTCTCATAGACAAGGTCAGGTGTTCGTCCCCCATGCCTGCCAGCCACCTGTCCTCTGCCCCACAGGACCCGGCACCTGGGTTGGCCTGAGGTGAAATGCCACATGTTGCTTCCACATTAATGGGCAGCAGGATGATGCCTCTGTAAGTGATGCTGCCATCTTGTCATGTGCATTATCAGTCATTTGTGTATCTTTTTCAGATGAAATTTCTATTCAAATATTTTGCCCATTTTAAATGTTTGTCTTATTATTGAAGTATATGAGTATATAGTGTCAATATAAATCCTTTATCAGATTTTCCAGTATTTTTCTCAGTCTGCTGCCTAATTTCTTCATGCTATATTTTGAAGTGCAAAAAATTTTCATTTTGATTAAGTCCAACTTATCTTTTTTTTTTCTTATATGGACTGTGCTTCTGTTCATATAGCTAAGAAATTGTTGCCTAACCTGAGGTCTTAAAGATTTTCTCCTAAAAGTTTTGTTTTCGCTCTTACCCTTAAGTCTATTGTCTATTTTGCATTCATTTGCACGGATAGTGTGAGGTGAACATCCAAGTTCATCTCTTACCATGTGAATATCCAGTAATTTCAGCACAATTTGGTGCAAAGACTGTCCTTCCTCCAATGGAATGCCCGGGCGCTTTTGTCAAAACTCAACCGAACAGCAACACAAAGATTATTTCTGGGCTCTCAGTTCTATTCCATTGACCTTCATGTCTATCCTTACGCCAGTGCCACGATGTCTTAACTGCGGCTTTACAGTAAGTTTTGAAATTGGAAAATGAAAGTCCTCCAACATGGTTCCTTTAATAAAATTGTTTTGACTAGTCTGAGTCTTTCGCATTTTCATATAAATTTTAGGAGCAGCTTGTCTGTTTCTACAAAAAAAAAAAAAAATCCTGTCCAGCCTGTGCTTTTAAAAGGATAATTTCTGGCCACCAACTTTGCTCCCCACAAACCCTCAGGGCTGGGAATGCTACGACCCCGGAAATCCCACATCAAGTCACTCCACCAGGTCTCCAAAAAGCTTGCTCATTCATTAGAAGCAAATGCAATCAAAATAGGATAAATACACTCTCTTGTGACAGAAAGCACCCACTGGTGGGGCTTCAAATGCTTTCCTTAATTCCCAGATACCCTTGGGTTACTAATCTTCTAGAGCAAATAATGGAAGCACTATTGGCCAGGGCCACCTAAATCTCTCTTAAGGGTCAATGACTGCTAAGAGCACTAACCATCCCTGCAGAATGTATTGCTTACGGAATACACCTGAATCAACAAGTTTTGGTGGTGATTTAGATGGCTGATGATAGTAATAACTAACATTTATGGAGCCCTTTCTAGGTGCCAGACTTGAAGCACTTAAGTCATTTAATCCCCACAATGCTCCTCGAGGTAGGTACTATCCTTATACCAACTATAGATAGGGAAACCAAGGCACTGAGAGTTTAAGCAAACTTGTTCAAGTTCACACGGCCAGGAAACTAAGAAGAGAGGCGATATGGACCCAGGAAGTCTAGCATTAGAGCCTGCACTCTTAACCCCCACTCTAGAGCCGCTGATAGTAGAAACAACATAAAGCCAGACTTTTCAGAACTGAGGCTCACTTTATTCATTTATTCACTCGTATCTTTCTGTGAGGGCCTCCTACGTGGCAGGCCCTTTGGAGGCGCTGGTGATAATGGTTACTGTGATACTCCCCTTGAAGAAACCAACCAACCAGGAAACCAGCGAGTCCATCACAGTGAGTGCCACCCATGGGGTACAGAAGCACAGGCAAGGATCCCTGACTTAGGGGACCGGGGGGGGGACCTCCTAGATGAGGGCAGGATGGTGTAAGTTTTCAGTGATAAGAAAAAGTGAGGCAAACAGAAGGGAAAACCGTGAGAGCAGAGACTTGCATGAGGGAGCATGGCGCCTGGGAAAAGTTGGCACAGTTTCCGAGAGGTGGGTGGTCTGCTAGGTGGAGAAAACAGTGGGGCAACGATCTTGAACATTGTATAAATCGTTAAAACGTGCTCCTATCACAAAATATCAAATACAACAAAGGCGGAGGAAAGTAGGTGCGCAGCAATTCTCCCGGTAATTCAACACTGGAATTGAAAAACTGCTAGTTAATCTCGCTGGGCCCTGGAACTTTAACTGTGGAGTGGCCACAATTCACTTTAGTTACTGGAGATGCAGAGAACACTGGCCTGGCAAAGAGCAAGAGGAATGAAACGACCCGGCTCAGGATGTTCGTGCACCTAATGGCCTGCCAGTCCCGCCTGTCCAGACCCCGCTGCCCAACCGTGGGGTTTCATGAAACACCTGCATCCTTATCGCAAATTGCTCTCTTTTAATTTACTCTGCTCCTCAGAGATAAAGACTTCTGACTATTTCAATGGCTTAAAATCCACATCCTGTAATACCAACACTGCCTCTGCCTAACGCCCCACAGGCAAGCCTGACCATTTGATGAGAATCCAGTCTCCGACAGTGAAAAAAGTGGAGCTCAGGGACTGGTTATGAGCCAGGTCATTCCAATCTGCTACCTAGACCAAGAAAGAAAAAGCAAACAAACAAATCCCAAACCACCTGAAGATAATATATATTCAAGAAAACAATTTAATCTAATCCAATCAAAGTGTTAGGTGGAAAATTTTAACCTGGTTTAGAGCTAATGCCCAAGCTGGTTACCTTTTTTTTTTTATAAGAAACTTCATAAGGAGGCAAGGTTCCTTCTCTCCTGGGTTCTGCACAGCTTTCCCCTTTCCCCAGGTTTCCAAGCAACCCCTTTCTTCGCCCAACTCTGTACGCCTACCCTCCCCACAGACCACACTGAGACCAGCCCAGAAGTTTCTATTTTACCTAGGACTTCTCTCAAGTCTTTCAAATTTGAATATTGTTGGTAACTATCATTACTACTAATTGGAATCTATAGAAAACTTGTTTTTCATTGCACTTCTATGTTTAATATTCATCTTTATTAATAGTCAAACCTGGACATGAAATACTTTCAAATATTTCATTTGATTCTTACAACAACCCTGTGAAACAAAACAAGCAGGTATAATGACTCGATTTTGCCCAAGGTAACCTGTGGAGATCTGGGTCTAGATCCTTAAACCCATTTCCTGGGCTTGTGTCACTGCAGTGTCTGGGACACTGGGGTCCTAGGAGCCCACCGTGGGCACCGGAGACTGCCTTAACGTAACTCAGGAAAGATGTACTCAGAATCCTTCCAATTTTCCCAATGTCATCGAGCACCTACCTATAGGTGAGCTTGTGCTAGCTACTGCGGACATTTTAGAAATAAATACAACTGAGCTGGTTTTTACGATGACACATTCATCTGCTTGTTTTCACTAAAAAGTTTCTCAAAAAAGTAGGGCAAACCAATAGTAAAATATGTATAGGGCCAGATGGGTACTTATTGGGGGGGACCACTCTCTAAAGCACATGATTGTCTAACCACTATGCTGTACACCTGAAACTAATACAGAATAATACTGAATGTAAACTACAACTGAAAAGGAGAGAGATGTTAACATAAAAGTAGTTATGTTCTGCATTAGCCTCTGGGCTGAGATTGCCACCATCCACCCAAGTCTGATAAGGCACACCAATTCAAAAGAACTTATGCATCCCGATGTTCACAGCAGCGTTATTTACAATAGCCAAGTGCTGGAAACAGCCTAAATGCCCATCGGTAGATCAGTGGATTAAAAAACCATGGTACATTTACACAATGGAATACTACACAGCAGGAAGAAAGGACCTCCTACCTTTTGTGACAGCATGGTTGGAACTGGAGGGTATTATGTTAACTGAAATAAATCAGGCGGTGAAAGACAAATACCATATGGTCCCACTTATAAGAGCACTCTAATGAACAAAATAAACTAATGAGCAAAATAGAACTGGAGACATGGGAACATGGAACAAACTGACAGCTGCCAGGGGAGGGGGAGGAGGATAATGGTGGAAAGAAGGAGAAGGAACTAATCCAAGGACATGTGTGAAGGACCCATGGACATGGACAACAGTGTGGGGACTGACTGTGGGAGTGGGGGGTGGGCTGGGTGGAGGAGGAAAAGGGGGAAAGTTGGAACAACTGTAATAGAATAACAACAATAAAAATAATAAATAAAATAAAAGCATCTAACAGCTTTTTTAGAGAAATTACCTAAACAGTGCACTTTAAAACAAGATATCCTTTCTAAGGGGAGATGAATGGGAGCCCTTACCCCTATCTACTGTAACTGTTTCCTTATCTGTCCTCCTGACTAAAATTTCCTATCTCATTTCATTCTCATAAAATAGAATGAAAAAACAGACACGACAAGTAGAATGACCAGACAGATATTTTCATCACTTCACGTATCAGAAAGCTGAGGCTCAAACTCCAGAACTTGTCCAAAGTTACAGAGTCTTTGGTGGAGCCAGGATTTAAAACCATCGGATCACAATGCTCACCTCATTTTACACCACACCCCTTCCAGGCCACAACAAAGCACTGTCAGTCCCGTTAACATTTCGGCGCACTCTGAGCTGGGCACTGGAATTTAACGTGGCTATGTTCCTAAATTACTTTAGGAACTGGGCTGAGTGAGCCGAACATAATTTTATACTATTTTTTAATAAATAAAACATCTCTATAACACTTTACAACACATGGTCACATACATGGACACACTAGAAACATATATCATGTTCCATTTCCAGTCTATCATTGTAACTGTCTAGACATTAAATGTCATTTTTCCCACTAATAAATTTAAAAGTCAAGTAAGCAAAATACAAAAATATGGAATGTCTTTACACAGCATGGAATAATTTCTAAGTATTTTTACATTTTTCTTAGAAGGATTTACTCAGTACCTGGATTCCTTATATTTCTGAATCACTTTTAACTTCATTTTTCATTGCTTCTTTGAGACTTATAACTCCCTAGAGAACCCGAGTGGGCAGACTACTCCACTTTAGTCATGGTGCGATGGGTGGACTTAGTTCTTCTGAGATATTTGGGCAGAGCTGGACCAGAAATCATACCCTCATCTGCTTGCTGGCTGTCGCTCGTGGCCTCTAACACATTATTTATCATTTCATCTCGGAGAATCCCACTCCCCATCACCCCCAACGTAAGACCTCCACATATCCATTTTTTTTTGGTCTGTCCTCTAGCTGTAAAAATAGATTTATTTTCCTTTAACATATATTACTGTGTGGTCACTGAGTACAGACTGGCTCGAAGTCCCTATTTGTGAGTGACTGGGCAGATACTGGTTCATTTCACTCAGTGTCACTGCAGCATGGACACACTTTCCATTTTGCTTAACACACCACAGATGGTGACTTGAAAAAAGATCCAAGGATTTCTGAAGCTGTGTCCAAGGCCAAAATATCCTGGAAAATCCGATAATTTAACAAATACATTTGCATCATAATGCAACCTCAAAATGTGGGAGGAAGTCAAGATCAGAGTATATTTTGAAGAATTTCTTACCACCTTTGCTTTTCTTGAAAGTGCAAGTGGAAGTTGGAGTGTCCAGAGAGTTTCAATATACAGAGTGGTGAACAGGGTTCATATTTGGGCATCAAGAATTAAGACGGCACACGCTGGGCAAGTATATCTGGTGAGGCCTTATCCTCCTCACAGTTTAAATACCAGAAGCCACGTATTCTTATTAATCTGTCACAGCCTGTCAACATTCAAAAAATGTACCTGAAAAGGGGGGATGAGGGTGTGTGGCTATAAATGGACCATTACTTAGGAAACAGTGACATCTTCTGGTAGTTTATACACTAAATACATTTATGTCAGGCATTCCCCCACCACCACCCTGAATAAATTGATCTGTTCAACATACGTTTATTAAGCCTCTGTGTGGATTCTTACATTTCTGAAATGTTCAGTGAAGCATAAATTATTAGCTACAAAATGATACTTTATGCACTCACTCTGCTCCTTGCCTTGCTGTCATCCCTGGCTTAATCTAATAGGAGGTGTTTCAAGCAGCCGACATTAATTCCACTTTTCCTGGTAATCAAGTCATTTGGCCAGACTTGCCTTAATTCAAGCACTTTCATATAATCTCAGAATTCAAAAGGACCTTGGGAGTCACCTGCTGTAATCCCCTCCCCACTGTGTCCTATTTAATTTGGGAAAATGTCATTCCTAAGTAATCATTTGACAGCATCAAAAACTATTTTAAAAAGGCTCCTTGGCAAGGCCGAGCTCAGGCCCACGTCCTCCGAAGAAGCCCTCCCAACGCCCTGGTCCAGGTGGGGCGGCTCCCCTCTGCAGATCGGTCACAGCATGCATCGGACGGTCCGCACTTGTCTGCTTACTCGGCTGCCTTCAGAACCGCAGTGCAGATGCCTTGAGGTTAGGCCCACATCTCCATTACTATTTGTCCCAAGAATCTGACAGTGCCAAGCCTAAAACCTATTTTTTCACTTTCTTTCCTGAAAAACAAAGGTATTTAATCATGCTAGGTGAGATATCTAGCATGTTTTATTTTATCTAGCAGGTTTTATTTTAGACGTGTAGGTCCCCCATAAAGAAGGTGGGGATATCTACTGAGCACCCACCATGAGCCAGGAGCCTTGCCAGGTGCCTCACAATTTTTACCTCGTTTCCTCCCAATGAGGTAAAGAGTGATCCTCATTGCACAGCTGGAAAAACTTAATTTGGTTGGTGAAAGACAAGATTTAAACTCATCCACTCCATATACTTATTTCTACTCTACCTTATTCTAAATTGAGACTTTCTGAGAACATGACATAAAACCTGGAAAAAGAAAAAAAGGAAATCAGAGTAAAGGAGATATAAGAATTTTAAAAATCAGATGAAACCAAAGGGTAAGAGCCGAACAACAAATATTTTTAGCCTCTTACATATTTGCAGCAGGTAGCCTGCAATTCTGCCTGAACCGCCCAACTGTCAATATGTGATTTGTTACATTACTTGCAGATTTTTAAAAGGGCAAACTAGTTGCTTAAAAGCACATTTACTCCTGAACTGAACCCTGGAATTTCTCCTGTGGGTCCTCGAAGAAGCTGTTGTATTTTACAGTGAACTGGCGTCATTCCCGACACAAACGCCAGTTTCGCAACACAGTCCAAAGTTACATGTGGTACAGGAACTCAATGCGTGGCCCAAACGCGGCAACCAGGCACAAAGGTCTCCCCAGCAGGCTTCATTTCAAGAGAAACAGCTGGATTTATTCCATTTTTGGTTTCCTCCATAAACATTTCTCAAAAATGAGATTCTGAACATTGGGCAAGAAAGTTAAAGGTTGTTTTCCGACGAGTACATGGAGTACAGGCATCACTGCTGATTATGGGCAGGTAGGTCCCTGCCGTCCTTGGAGGGGGGCAGAGATGGTCCCCCCTCCTGAAGCTGGAGCAGTCCAATGAGCACACCGCCCCCACCAGAGGCCTTTCCATCATGTCACAAAAGTGATGTTAAGAGCACCTTCTGGTAGAGACAAGAGTTTCTTAAAAACAATTTTGGATCTGTACCAACACATGACAACTGTTAAAGAATCCCAGCCCACCTCCTTACAGTATAAATGTATCCCTACCCCTATAGCATAAATGATATAATTTTCCCCTGAATTAAAAAAAACTTTGTCTGAGTCCAACATCTAGGTACTTCTAGCAGGCCCATGGAATACCCCACATCTGACTTCCGCTTGATCACTGAATGTAGGAAGACTGGCAAGCTTTTAAGGACACAGACTTGGAGGAGATCTGCATGAATGTTGACTCCTATGTTCGAATTCTAGACATTAAAGTCTCAATCTCATTTACTTTTATATGAAAGTCAAACACTGGCTTTCCTAACAACCTAGGCCATTACGCAAAGGAATGTATTCAAAAAGTAGAAAAGAAAAAAAAAGATAAAAGTTGGAACGGCATCAAATAGGTGTAATTAAAGTAGCTAAACTGTATTTCCTCGGCAGGCACATTGCAAAAGAACTCCTAAGAAAGGAAAGTTTTTAACATAGGCTAGGTATATACATGTAATTCCATACGGCCTTTGCTAGCAGCTTAAGTGCAGCCTTAATTTAAAATAGCTTCGTAGACACTTCCGGCCAAGATGGAGGTGAAGGTAGATACACTGTGCCTCCTCACATAACAAAAAAAAGGACAAAAATTTTAAAAACAAAAAACAACCAGAACTGCCAGAAAATCAAACTGTATGGAAGTGTGACAACCAAGGAGTTAAAGAAGAAACATTCATCCAGACTGGTAGGCGGGGGGGAGATGGGCAGCCAGGGTGGAGAGGACTCGCAGCAAGGTGGCAGCTGGAGGACCAGGGTGGGTGAGACAGCGTCTGGTGGAGAGGGTGGTCCCACATTTGTGTGCAAATAAACTGGAAAGAACAACTGGGGAGTGAGACAGATTGCGCAACCCAGGGCTCCAGTGCAGGGAAATGAAGCCTCAAAACTTCTAACTATAAAAACCTGTGCAGGTTGCAGCGGCAGGAGGAACTCCCAGCCTCACAGGAGAGTTCACTGGAGAGACCCACAGGATCCCAGAACATACACAAACCCACCCACGAGGAATCAGCACCAGAAGGGCCCAATTTGCTGGCGGGGGGCTGGGGAAGTGGTTAAAAGCTGGCTGAGAGCCGAGCAAGCAGCATTGTTCCCTCTCAGATCCCCTCCCCCAAATACAGCAAGAAAGTAGGTTACCTTAGCCTAGCGAATACCTGAGGCTTAGGCCCTTACTATGTCATAAGCATGCCAAAACAAAACAAAAAAATGCCTAAATGAAAGAACAGATCAGAACTCAAAAAATACAACTAAGCGATGAAAAGATAGTTAACCTGTCAGATGCAGTTCAAAACAATAGTAATCAGGATGCTCACAGAAATGGCTGAGTGTGGTCTCAAAATAGAGGAAGTGAAGGCTATGCAAAGTGAATTAAAGGAAAATGTACAGGGAACCAGCAGTGAAGGGAAGGAAACCGCAACTCAAATCAATTATTTGCAACAGAAGGAAGAAATCAACATTCAACCGGAACACAAGGAAGAAACAAGAATTCAAAAAGTGAGGATAGGCTTAGGAACCTCCGGGACAACTTTAAATGTTCCAACATCCGAATCACGGGGTGCCGGAAGGAGAAGAGCAAGAGCAAGAAATTGAAAACTTATTTGAAAACATAATGAAAGACAACTTCCCTAATGTGGCGAAGGAAATAGACTTCCAGGAAGCCCAGGAAGCTCAGAGAGTCCCAAAGAAGTTGGACCCAAGGAAGCCCACATCAAGGCATATCATAATTACATTACACAAGATTAAAGATAAGGAGAGAATCTTAAAAGTAGCAAGAGAAAAGGAGAGTTATTTACAAAGGAGTTCCCATAAGGCTATTAGCTGATTTCTCAACAGAAACCTTACAGGCAAGCAGGAGCTGAAAAGAAGTTTTCAAAGTCATGAAAAGCAAGCACCTACAACCTAGATTACTCTATCCAACAAAACTATCACATAAAGTGCTTCCCAGACAAGGTAAATCTAAAGGAGTTCATCATCACCAAGACCTTATATGAAATGTTAAAGAGACTTACCTAAGAAAAAGAACAGAAATATGAAGAGTAAAATGACAACAACCTCACGACTATCAACACCTGAACCTAAAAATAAACAAAGCAAACTAGAACAGGAAAAGAATCACAGAAATGGAGATGGCATGGAGGGTTATCAGTGGGGAGGAAGAGGGAAGAGAATGGAGGAAAAGGTACAGGGAATAAGAACCATAAATAGTAGGTACAAAATAGACAGGGGGAGGTTAAGAATAGTATAGGTAATGGAGAAGCCAAGGAACTTATATGTACAACCCATGGACATGAACTAAAGGTGGGGGAATGCTGGGGGTGGGGAATGCAGGGAGGAGAGGAATATAAGGGAGGAAAAAATGGGACAATTGTAACAGCATAATCAATAAAATATTATTAAAAAATAAAATAGTAGACTCAGGAGTGAGGTCAGGAGACAGAAACCACGCCAGATATTTGAACAGGAGTATTTTAATAATTGTTAATGAGAAAGTGATCGATTATTTAAAAGGATAAAAAAGAACTCTGAGGAGTGCAGAAGTAACAGCTGCAAAAAAAGCAGCTACCATCTCTGAAAGTAAAAAAAAAGGAAGGAACTGAAGACTAGGAGAGGCTTTCTTCCTCACCAGTCAGTCCCCCAGGCTGAGTGCCCAACTTCACTGGAGGGTGTGTGGTGTCCACAGAACCACTTGTCAGAGGGAATAGGCCCCAGAGTGGGAAGACAGCTGCCTGAGGAAACGGCCAAGGGACCGTGCAAGCAGCTCAGGGGAGCTGCTGCACAGTGGCTGCAGGGCTGGCAGCGTGGCCTGAGGCACAGTAAGCTGGCGCTCCTCTGCTAGGGCCCCTGCAAAAGGAAATGGAAAACCAAAACCCAGAGTGAAGTGTCTTCCAGCTGCTACTGCTTTACACTGCTACCTCAGGGCTCCCCATCTATGAAGCCCGCCACTCTGTCAAGCGGGTGAAGCGGACAAGTTTAGATTTCCGCTCCAATGTTACAAAGCAGGTCCGAGAGGGATGAATTTGGAGTTGGGAGACAGTAAGATTGTAATTGCCATAGTTCAGTCTTTTGGCCACTCAGTTTCCACACATACCTACACTACTGAATACAGTAGCTACTAGTCACACTGGCTACTGAGCATCTAAAATTGTGACTAGCCGGAATTGAGATGCAAAATAAATATTAGATCTCAAAGGCCAGGTATACAAAATAATGCAAACTATCTCATTAAATGTTCTATCAATTACATGTTAAAATGATATTTTGGCTCCACTCAATTAAATAAAATACACTGTTAGAATTAATTTTGCCTATTTTTTTTTTAAATGTGGTTACTAGGAAATTTAAAATCATATGCGTGGCTTGCATCCCAGGTAGTTAAACCCTCTGAGTAGCTGGAGCAACTTGGCTGCTTTGGACAAAGTTTCCAGTAGCCAAAAACTCCATGTTGGTGAAATGGCTTTTTGCGCTGCGCCTCCTCCTCCTAGAGGTCACATGCTTTATTCTGCTCGCACTGCAAGCACTGCTGCCCGGGCTGCCCCAGCCCTCTGCACCCACAACTCAGAGCAGCAGCCCACAGGCTCTGACTAAACATTTGTGCTATCATCTCCTTCTGCCTCAGTTTTTCCAATGTAAAGGTATTTATGGTAACCAAGAAGCACTGAGCACACCTTTGCTACGTAAAACAGCTTCTACCAATGCTACTCCAGAAGAATTCAATACAATAAAGCACATAAAGGATGCAACATGGTAGAGAAAATGGGACTGCAGATTAGAAAACCATCTAGTTTCTCTTCCTGGCTCTGACCAACTCAGGAAAGGCCGTGTAAATCCCTGTCCCTCTGTTTCTACAACTGCTTGGAGAAACATAGGGCTCAATTATTTCACTTTTATTCAAACTACAACATGAAATCCTTTTAGAGATTGTAACCAGGATTTTTTAAAAATAAATAGTATAGAATAAAAAATTCAAGACGTTTTCTGAAACTTTTGTTTCCAGTATATACTTTATATACTGGGTTGCATTATAAGATACATTCTTAGTGAATGTCGCAGTTGCATTTTGAAAGCCACTGACATCATCTTTTACATTCCTATACAGTGGTTTGAATTCTTATCATTTGTTTTGCTCTAAAATTCTTTCAAGACCAGTAAATTACGAAGCATGAAATCACAACTTAATATGGAATGTTTTATCAAAGCTAAAATTTATTGATGCATACTCTGTGCTTGCTGTCAGGTACTTTCACATATACTTTTCCTTTAATATGTAAAAGCAACCATGTGAGGTATTTTACAGGTTAAAAAAAATAAACAACATAACAAAAAACTACTTCCTTAACTTGTTCAGGTGAAAAGAAGGGTCATAGCATTCCAAATAAAAAGCAAACCAAGTACACGGTCAATTTCCCTTTCCTTTTACACATCCTCTTCGTATATCACACACTTTAGTATTAGAAGAGCCAATCCCAGTAACAGGGGACCTTTCCTGTAATTTTTGTCTGCAGGTACTTTTCAACCTACCAATCTTCTACTCTAAGCTTAAGGAACTTAAATGCTGTCAATATCTAAAATAACTGTTAAGTTAAGGTAATCTAGTACTTTGAAAATTCTGCTCACATAGAAATACAAGCCTAAAAATAGAACTATTTTTCAGAGGCAATTTCTCAACAGAAAAAGGCAATGGTAACAGTTACACTGTTGAAAATTATTTAAATAATATACCTTTGAGGAAATTAAGTGTAGGGAAAAATTTTCTAAAAATGTAGCACCATACCTCAATAAATGAGCAAATTTCAAGATATGAAAATCACCTAAGATTTATATACCATATTTTTTTCAAATAACCTATTTTTATACTTAGAAGTTTGAAGTGTATGTATTACACGAAGCTTTCCTTCTAACTAGAATTCAACATACTGACATCAAAGTATTTTACAAAATAAAAAGTAATTTCCTAATAAACAGTGACTACTGAACTGTTACAAAGAAAAACTCTTTAACATGAAGCCATTTTATTTCATGTAAACTTTTCTCAGGAGAAATCTTACTGTGCTACAAACAGGACATAATCTGGTCTGGTCAAGGTGTGAAGTGTCTGTCGAAACACTTGATCTTCCCAGTGCTTTTCCTTCCTCGGCTGCTGCTTCAGCAACCCTGCGAGTCCCTTCTCTAAAACCACGGAACTCAGTACGCAGCTCATAAGGAAACCAGACGTAAAGCTGACTTCTTATTTTTTAAAGTATGCCCTTACTGAATGCTGCCAGCAAAATTAGCATCAAATTACACTTTACAGTCAAGTTCCGTGTGATCAATGAGAAATTTAGTGTATGTATACATATAGATTTCAATGAATAAACAGTATCAGCACACTAAACTGCATATGGTTTATTTCAAATAATTGCTAGTTTCAGGTACTTAAAAAACCACAAACTCTATGGCAGCAACTATAATACATAAATATTTCTCTGAAAGATCATTTTAAAGTTATCATATAATGATGGAATATAATTTAACAAAATACAAATCACATTTATAGCATAAGGCTCCATCTGTGATTGAATGAAGTATCAGCAAATCAAAGAAAAATATTACTAGAAAAGAAGTAAACTTCAGTTGTGAGGTCAGACTTTATCATGGTAAGCTCAAAAGTGATCTCTTGGTAGCCAGAAGATACAACTGCTCATTTTTATAGAAGTCAAGTTTATTACATTTGAAACAGTACAGCAGAAATTTCAAAACTTTACTCATTAAATATAGTTTAATTCTTACAAATCTCCTTTTGAAAATGCAATTCATGTGTATTGCAACCTCAGAATTGTGAATTCAGATGAAAGATGAAGGCAGCGGTCAGGGAAATCACATCAGAGGGCTTTGTCAAATATCTGTACAAACCAGTACATGCCTCTTCTGTCTGTGATACCATAGGAAAAAGTGATTCTAAGTATATCCAAGTAAATGCAAAAAACAAAAACAAAAACAAAACATTACTACTTGAGGCAGACCATGCTAAAATATAATTTACAATGATTAATTTGCATTTAAGATGGTTAATAATGTCTTTAGTCTGAACCAATGAAATCAACATTACGTTAAATTTTGCTCAGTCTTTTGTACTAAACATCAGTTCATCTGAGAAGATTGGAAAAAGCAAGTAACCTGATCCCTTTCTCATTTGCTTATTATTTTCTCACTCAGTCATACTAAATGCAAACAAATCGATACAACATCAAGATTTTTCACACATTAAAATGAAGACTAATGACTTCTGAAGGCAGATTGTGTACCATGTAGTATTTAATAGATAAAAATTGCAATTATCATCAACTAGATTTTTTAAAATAATACCAGGTTTTCAAGCAAAATAAACATTTGATTTAAAAATTCTATTCAAGATACTCGAGTATCTTTTTTTTTCTCTTTGAGATAGGTACAGGTTGGGTCTTTTAAAAACCTGAATATGGTAAGAGACAAAAAAAATCCTCAATGCTTTAAAAATGCTTTCTACTCTTACAGAAGTCCATACAACCACTATGCTGGCAGGGAAACAGGTGTTTTCTGTCTTAGAACCACTCATTTTCCCACAGAAGTAGTTCCTCCAAGCAATCTATATAAAGATGTAAATCAGTTCACCCATGATTAAAACTGAAGCAATCCTTCAAAATTAGGGGCAATATACCTCACCCAAAAAGATCTTTTAAATCATTGCTAGCTGAGCTGCTATTGGTCATAGTAGTTGGTGGCTGTGCAAAGTTCTGTGGATTAAAGAAAGGGTTAGCCTGCATCCCAAAGGCAGATTGTCCTACCATGTTCATCTGTGTTCCCATTACTGAACTGCCCATACCTGGAGACCCTTGAGGAGGTGCAAACTGATTAAGCCACTGACTTGGTTTCTGTTGTGATAACTGGTTCATGCTAACTTTGGGTTTCTGAGGGCCAAAGAGATCATTAAGGGCAGACATATCTGTGGGTCTTTGTTGAGTCTGCTTTCCACCAGCAGGAGGAACCCCCACAGCACTGAAGTTTGGCAAGGCAGACGGTGTTCCCAGTGGCATCGTGGTCACTCCAGGTGTGCTTGGACTACTGAAGAAGTTCTGGTTTGTATTAACGGGCATGCTGAATCCTGAAGTCTGAAAGCCCATGTTAGCATTTAGGCCATTTGTCAAATTTCTCTTTGTATTATCAATCGGTGTGGAAAACATCATGCCAAGGCCCATGGGAGGACCGGAAGTGAAAGTACTTGAAGCAGAACTTTTAGGGATACTAACAGACAGGCTGGTCAAAGATGACATGTTATTATCCATCAGTGTGTCTGTCAAATCTTTAGTCTGAGGGGGAGAAAGGGGGAGAAATTGGGACAACTGTAATAGCATATTCAATAACATATACTTTAAAAAAGAGAGAAAAAATCCTTAGTCTGAAAAACATGAGGGAACTACTTCATCTCCAAGAATTCCAAATTACTTTATAATGAATAAACACTTGATAGAATATAATGGACAAGTTAAAATTAAGCTCAAGAGTCTACACCAAGTCGCAAACCAAGGCCCAGAGGCCAAATCCAGCCTACCATACATATTTCTGTGCGTTTTTAATAATGAACATTTGCAAACAATTTGCTGCTAGGGAACACTAATTTTGAACTCAAATGAAATATTGTCTCCCCCACCTTCCCCAAAATAGACCTGTATTCTTCCCATTAATAAATCTGTATTACAAAAAAGGATACTTTATCATTTTTATATTTTTAACTCTTATCAAAATTTTGTGAAAACTTTTCTCTATTATTATGTAAGTAACTACAAAATATTCTGGATTTTGCATCTTGGCGCACAAAAATGTCTTCTATTAAGAAGAAATAACAAAAAAACTTCAAGAAAGCTTTGAAGAAAAAGTTATTTCTGAAACCAGTAAGAATGTAAATTCTCTACAAGCAGGGACATGAATCATCGCCACAGTAACAGCACCTGTAACATTGCCTAGAACACAGTAGGACGTAAATACTGGTCAGGCCATAGAAAAAATACTAATCAAGTTACAAACTCAACTATAATTAAAAAGCCAAAATTTGGAAATTACTTTTGTTTAAAAATACATAAATGCATAATATTATATTCTTGATCATTTCAAAGTGATTAGTGTTGAATGAGTACCATGGCACCTAATATTAAAAAAAAATGTCTTGTTCATCTAGCTTCCTCCTTATTGGCAACAAGCATTATCTTGAAACACATACACCAGGCAGGCTATTGAGGAAAACCCTTTCTGCCCATACTTTTTAGAAACTGTAAAGTATTCTTTAAATACAAAGTCTATAAAAGGGTTATACAAACCCCAAAAGCAGATTAAATTCTATACTACCTTACTCCTCAAGAATGGTATGCTTAAAAAAAAAAGAAACGAACTCTGACCTGTTTGACTGGAGCAATAGGTGTGTGCACTTGGGGTTTCAGAGGCTGCTGGCTCTTCAACTTCTGTGCCTGCTCCTGTTCTTTTGCTAATTTTTGTTTTTCTTCAAGTGTAAGTGATGCCTTAAAAAATAAAAATAAAAACTGAAATGGCAATATCATAATTCCATTCGAAAAACAGCAGATTTCTTATTTTGTAAAGCATGTCTTGGTATGTTTGACGATACCTGTACTGGTGACTGCAGCAGGTAAGTTATGTTTCAAATGAACTTTAAACAAACTGCAGAGAATGATTAACTTTAGGTAGAAACTCACAAAATTTGTGCTAAAATATTTCCAATATGAAAACAATTATTTTAAAACCATTCATTAGAAGCATATTTTTCCAATGAGAATATGATTAGGTGATTTTATTTTATAAAATTGGGAAATTCTTATTCAACTCTAGTCTATGAGAAATAACCCCCCAAAACTTGGAATTTATTTATAAAAAACTGTATATTTATTCTTACATGTTTAAACTTCAGTCACCTTCAAAGTACTCTCCATTTGATGCAGTGACACCTATCTAGACGTTTTTCCATTGCTCAAAACAGTGTTTGAACTTGTCGATTTTGATGCCTCGGTGCTTCTGCTGCTTTTAGTTTCACTTCTTCCACATCAGCAAAATGTTTCCCTTTGAGAACTTTTTTCATCCAGGGAAACAAAAAAAGTTCTCTTGGGACAATATCAGATAAATATGAAGGATAGGGTATGGGGGTTATGCCATTTTTGGTCAAAAACTGCTGACCACTCAGCAAAGTGTGGGCAAGTACGCTCGTAAATCACTCATCATGAAATGGGCAAACACACTGAAAATTTTTTCAAAAAAGTTTCACCGAAGCTGAATGCAGCCTCTCACAACGCCAGTTGGTACACTGATACAGATGGTTTCCTAGAACATGAACCTAGTGGGGGAAGCCTGTACTACAACGGGCCCACTCTCCAGAAAATAATTTCGGTTCTTTTGGGTCTCTCCTATCTCAGTCCAAAATTATTTTAGGAACTTATCAAAAGGCCAGGAAAGAAATAAATAGCTTCTTTCACAATGGTTGCATCAAATTTGGTGTTTGTCTTTTTCTTTTATCAACTTTGCTAAACTGTAAACTCACAGAATGTTCTCTTACAGTTTTATAAACCACAATGTCCAGTAGCTCCATGGCTTTACCCACACAGGTACTCTTATTTGCTGAATGAAGAGAAGAAAACTGCTCTCAGCAGAGATTCAAAATTGAAGGATTATTTTATACTGGATGCTAACCAATATTTCAATTGGAAAGTATAATTTTATTGTTTATTATTATTTGAAATCAGAAGCAGTAAAGAGGCACAGAAGTTACCAAGGGCTGTGGCTGGCAAAGTACAGCAGAACAAATGGAGGAGTCAGGCAATCTAGAAATGTTACTATGTAGGACGTTGAGTAACAAAGCAACTAAAAATCTTAAGTATGTTTATTCTCAACATGGGTCAGCTCATGATCCACTGATAACTTTTAAATTTCATAAAACTAACTAAAGAATATTTCTTATTAAGATGCTACACAGTATTTCCCAACAAAAATCTGTTTAGAGGAAGTCCTACTGTACATATAATACAAAGAATGGTAGTGAAGAAACGTACTCTTTTATGTTTATTCTGTAACACGTCCTCTTTATGCTCTGAATCACCACTGGTCAGGAGGTCGGCTCCAATACTGTTGAAGACTTTGTCAATCTGACGAAACAGAAGAAGTCAACTGCTTAAAGGCCATCAAAGAAATTTGTGATTTTACTTCTTACAGAGCAAAACCCGCCCCCCGGCAAATGAAGCACAATGTCAAACACTTTTTACAAAAACGTAAGTCATCTAAATGTCTTCTTACCTGAGACCCAACATTTGTAACTTTTGTCTCCTCAGAAGTATTCATTTGATTTCCTATATCCAAAGATCTGCGGGAAAATTGAGGATTATGACAGAGCAATAAAAAGAAATGCATATTTTTAAAATACTCATACTAAAAATAGTTCATCCACATTTAATTCATTAGAACCTAAACAAACTGAAATTCATTCTTCATTCTATAAATCTTTTTCAATGTTTACTAGTAGTAATGTCTGGCCCCTAAATTAACATTAGTATACAAATCTTTTTTTTTTTTTTTTTAAACTCAACATTTGAGATTTACTGGAAAATTTACTCAGGATGTCATAAAACCAGGCAATCAGGGTTTTTACCATCAGTTTATACACTGAGAGAGAAGATATAATATGGGAAAAAGTTTAGAATCTGTGGACTCTTAACAATAAATGCTACAACCACTGTCATATGGACCCGATCCATGTCTTGCAAAAAACACAGGATTTAGGTTGGAAGACAGAAAAGAGAAGATTCATTTATACCGCAAGTACAGATACTAAATATTAAAAATTTGTTATAAAATTTTTTAAATTATTTTTCAGGGCTTCTATGTTTATACAGTCAACCCACCAAACATAAATATTAACATATACATCACAGAATACTTAGCGCATACAAAGGCTATTTCGCATCGTTCTATAACACACCCTGTGTGATTTACTTCCGCAAGCCTTCACCTTACATTGGAGTAGAAGCTAAAAAGTTTCTTTTTGGTAACCTTGCTTTGGTTCATATGAATTTTACTGATTTTCCGGTGTCTTTTGGCTTAGGGGTAGATTTTAACAGGTATCCTAAAAGCATATGCACCCCCCCCACCCCCCCGCCACCACCCTTGGCACTGGGGCAAAGAATATAGCAAAGATTTTATTTTAATAAACTGGTATTCTCCAGTGAATAATTTTCACCTTTTCTTTCTTTGTATATAAAATGAATGCTCCATTTTCTGGCGTTAGAGAAAAGAGAGTGGGAGAAATCAAAACACCAGGGTTTTAAAGATTTGAATGCTAAGAAACTTTACTTAGGAACTTAAGATACTTAATAAGTACCTTACTAAGGTACTGGTGCTCTTAATAACCAGTACCCTGAGTTTACAATGCCAGTGGCTTATGCTAACGAGAGATTTTCTCAGAAACAGAATTTTCTCTATATAGAGAAATGTTAAGCTTATGTCATATTATACTTTTGTACTCAGAAATTACATTAGATTTTCAACAACGGTCTATTTTAGCTCAGTTCAATTTAATCTGCTGAAAATTTTTTGTCAAGATGAAAGCCATCAATTTTTCTAGTCCATATTCTAGAAAATTAATAATGGGATCATTTTAATCTTATGCCTAGACCACATGCAATTCACATGCAGCCTACTTACTTCTGCTGTTCTTGCATTATATGAAGTTGCTCCAGTTTAGTCTTATGTTCAGACTCCAATCTATTAAGCATCTCTTTAATGACGGAAATGAAAGAATTGAACTGGTATAACAAGAAATAGATATGGTTATAATGTGTCAAGCTAGCAACAAATGTTAACCAATAAGATAATTCAGCAAGTAAATCATAATATTCCCCATTTTTACCAAAATATGACCCATTCATGCCACTGATGTCACAAAAAAGCATAAACTCAGCGTATCATAGCAAGCTTTTACAATATCTTAGTATGGTGGTGATATAATTGATGACCTTTTAAGTTCCAGAAAACATGTCTTCATTAATTTTATATCCTGACTGTCTAACACCTATTATTCAGGGGTGCTATATAAATTCATCCCCAGCAGTTATTACATATTAGCTTTCCTAGAATAATCCAAAATTGACCACCTAAATTTGTGCACATCCAGAAACAATATGCTTAATAATGGATAAAAAATTACCATGTATTCAGATTGTTATAAAAATGTTTGGCCAAAATAAAACTTGTTTTTCAGAAAAGTCAGAAATACTACATGTACCTAGTCTAACAATTAAAGTTCATAAAGTAAATCCAACACTATGTCTTAATGTAGTGGTTAACCTTAAATAATTTGTATCGTGCCCTTCAGGATCATCATAAATAATTTATTTGAATAATATCATCTATTACAGAAAAAAATCTGGAACTGCTTTCTTCCTCTCCCCAAATCTCATAACTATACCTTTGGGCTGGGTGCTTATACATACACTATTTCCTTAACCTCACAAGTCTTCAAGGTTGGTTTATTATATTTGTATTTTATAAATGAGGAAATTCAGGCTCAGCAAGAGAAAAAGTAACTTTCTCAGAGACATTAAATAACTGACATGGCACAAGTAGAACTCATCCTGCCTGTCTCCAAAGGTTTGCTCTTTTCTACTGTCCGTTATACCGCCTCTCACTGTGCTCTACCACCCCCTTACCCTTCATCCCACCACGAGAGCAACAAAAGGCATGTTTCCTTACAATGACCGACTCTCTGCTAATTAGTTTATAAAACTTTTTAATGAAGTATACTATAACATGCTAACAGAAAAGTATACATATAAGTGCACATCTCAAAAGAATCACAAAATGATTAACCAGTAGGCTTACGAAGAAACAGAACATTGGCAACACCCCAGAAGCTCCCTTCTGATCTCTTCCGGTCACTTACCACCCTCTTACCCTGAGTAAACACTAATCTGGCTTCTAGCATGTAGTTTTGACTGTTTCTGTACTTTATATAAATGGAATCATTCATTACATCCTCTTTTATGTCTGCCTTCATTTGCTTACCATGATGCTTGTGAGATTCATCCATATTGTCGCATGTAGTCAGTGCAAAAAGAGTTAGCGTAGGCCTGAACTGTTCTCCTTCGAAAGGCCTATTTACAAGGTTGGCCCTTGGCTGGTGTCCAGGGACTAAGAGGTTCCCACCATTAACCAATGATAGTGGCTCACTGTGCCTACCAGGGGTGTCCAACCTTTTGGCGTCTCTGCACCACACTGGAAGAAGAGCTATCTTAGGTCACTCATCAAATACACTGAGACACACAATCACCAAAAATCTCATAATGTTTTAAGTAAATTTATGATTTTGTGTTGGGCTGCATTCACATCCATCTTGGACTACACGGGGCCCACAGGCCACAGGTTGGACACACCTGGAAACTGTACAAAGAATATGTTTTATGCTGAACACCTGCTTTCCTTCTGAGAATCTGGAATTTGAGTGCATGACAGGCAGAGGGTGCTACTTGATCAGCTCCCAATAAAAACTCCAGGCACGGAGTCTCCAATGAGCTCCTCTGGTTGGCAACATTTCATACATATTGTCACAACTCATTACTGACTGGGGAAATAAGGCACATTCTTCTTGCCTTTAGCAGGAGATGACTGGCCCCCACTTTGCCCTATGAGCCTTCTCCCTTTGCTGATTTTGCTTTATATTCTTTTACCACAAGAAATTGCCCACAAATACAACTACATGCTTAGGCCTGTGAATCCTCCTAGTGAATCACTGAATCTGGGGGTGGTCTTAGAAACTCTCCCTGAACATATGTTGTGATTGTGTTTTGATTGCTGCACAGAATTTGCTATTTTTTAATCAAATGCTAAAAATATATTTTCCTAAGCTACCTAATAATTTTTGCATAATCATAATACACTTAGATAATTTTCAATCAAAACTGACAGAAGAGGGCAGTCTTGAATTAGGAACCCTGTCCATAAACTGAACAGGAAAATAGATCACTCTAAGTTAGACCACGCTAACTATTCTAAAATACCAGAAGATATGAATCCAAGTATTTCTGTTGATGAAAACAGGCCCCTAAAAAAAAAACCACCATAAAGCTGAAGAACACTAACACCATTATTTCAAACAAAATTATGTATCCTAAAACAAGCATGTGGGGATATTTTTAAATACTCTAAATCATAAATAGAAGAACTAAGAACGGAAATGATCCAGACTTAAAGACTATCTTGAACATAAAATCGTCCTATTCTTCCCCAAAATTCACTGAGTCTCTTTTTTCCCAATTATAACTTTAATCATGCCATCCAAGATATGAAGAAACTATCAAGCCAAAAACAAAAATCGAAGAACACAAACTTTCAGAGGCTAACCCTACCACTTCCATGAAGGTTTGGATCTGATTCACATCACACATTTCTCTAATTTGGAAACTCCACTAACTCAATAGTCTCCCCTATGTCCAGAGCTCTCCTGCTCAACCCCCAGCTTTGCTCTAATTCACCTGCAGTCCTTAATTCCGAGTCTTGACTGCTTATCTGTTCCTGACACTCTCAGTTTAACAGTGACCCCTCCCAGTCTTTCCCACCATACTTCATTAAACACCAGTTCTATGGTGAACAAAGGGTGTCATTACTCCATACCCCAAATTTTCTCTCAATAAATATTTCTGTTTCTGGCACTGCACTAACTGCCAGGGATACAGTGAAGAGTAAACTATAATAACCAGCCTTCTAGGAGAATCAGGCACTTAAGCACATGGCTGTGATAACTACAATGATAAAAGTTATGCATAGAGACAATTCTATAATAGTTTTTGAACACGTTACACCCCTTTGCTCAAGCATTTAACACATCCTTAAAATTTCAAATACCTAAACCACACAGGTATTTAAAATCTATCTATTCTAGTCTCAATTCACCCTTCTCCCACTACTCCCCTACTGTACTACAGGCACTGCTCACTCAAACTGGATTATTCATTCCCAGTGGCAGACAGACTAGAATGGTTCCCAATTACCCCCTCACTCTGCTACTCATACCTTCGTGTAATCCCTCATCTTTGAGCAGGGGCAGGACCTGTGAGGTGCTTGTAAACCACAGAATATGGCAAAGGTAAATGGGGTGTCATTTCCTTGATTACATTATAAGACTGTAACTTTCACCTTTCCAGCAGATTCTTTCTCTCGCTTTGATAAAACAAGTTGCTATGTTGGAGAAACCCATGAAGCAAAGAATTGACAGTGGCATCCAGCTAAGGGAGAGCTGGGGACTGAGTCCCCCAGTCCAACTACCCAAAAGGATTCCCACCAATAACCATGGGATGAGCTTAGAAACAGACCCTTACACCAGCTGAACCTTCAGATGAGACCCAGCCTTTGATTGACAACAGAAACTAGGCAGAGAATACATGCTCTGGCTTTGCTGACCCACAGAGATTGAGGTAAGTGCTTGCTGTTTTAAACCACCAAGGTTGGAGTGATTTGCTATGTGGCAACAATGAATACATACCCCAGACAAATTACATTCATATTTCTTTGTTCGTGTATACTTCCCAGCCTCAAATGGGTAGTAGTCCCAAATCCTACACATCTTTCATCATTCTGCTTATTTACTGTCTCCCAATGAAGCCGCCAGTAATCCATCCTTCCATCTCACATACTCCATACTTCAAACCCACAAGCTGAATTTCACTTAACTCTGACATATTTTTCCTTGTTTTACCAATATTTATAAGTAATATATTTCTATATTTAATGCCAAGAAACAATGAGCTGAATAAACTGAATAAAGCACAAAACTACTCCTACCTGATTGAGGTTAAGATTATTTTCAATACTCAGAGGAATAAGATGAGGCAATACTTTGCCAGCCAGCTGCTCTTTGGTGATTCCCAACTTCTTATGTGTAAAAGTGCATTTGTAAATGCCTGACAGAAAAGAATGAAAAAAACTGTACAATTTAACATCACAAATTAGGAAAATAGTTCATCTACATGAAATCTCTTGATAATTAGTAGAGTTACAAATTTTTCCTTATCAGTGCTTAGAATATGGGTCAGAATGATTTCAGCTTCATCATCACTTAGATTTAAACACCATGACATATTTACCCTGTATTCCTTTAGTTTAAGAGCCCCTTTAACAGTAGTATATAACACTAAAAGTCTATCAGAACTAAGTACAGTTCTTACAGTACAGCAGTAAGGTTACAGAATGCCCGCTACCCTGAGAACATTTAAGTACGCATTTCAGACCTCTCATTCAACTGCAGACATCTATTCCAAAGTGTGTGAGTACACTCCTGCACATTTACTCACATCTCTAGCCAGTGACACTCAGCGTATTTGAACCTTAGTAAATTAATTAAATCCCACACAACCTTCCCCTATTGTCTCACCTGTTCACTGGGACCTCAAGACTCTGCTGGTTACACCTATCCCACAAAGCCTTCATTTGGCCAACTGAGCACATTTATTCCTCATTCTCTAACTGTTTCTGTGTTGTAAGAGTTTTGCATATAATCCAAGGCTTTAGAACATACCATCGCATATTATTTTCCTATTAATGTACATATCACTTACTTGTACATACTTAAAGAATAACTTAACTGAGAACTTACTGAGTAAGTTCAAATAAGCATTTGCTAGGCACTATGCTAATTACTTTCTCTTCAGTTGTCTCACTGAATTTTCGTAGGACTCCCTCCATTTATAATGATGTTATTTTTATCCTCATTTGATACATGAAGAAACAGACTGGGTCTGGGGCTCTTTCCACTATGCCAAACTCCTTCTCAAAAGGACTAATTTCTTTGAGCCGAGAACTTTCATACCACATCCCGAAAGTTCTACATCTCCAGAAGTCCACAATAAATTACTTACTACCATTCCTGCAAATATTTGCTAAGAACTTTCCACAAACTAGACACTATAGTAGGTGTTAAAAATAAATGGCTGAGTAATATAGTTTCTCTTCAAAATTAAGAACTTCAAATTTAATAAAAAGTGAATTTTTTACTGTTTCTGTGATTCATTAGTTGTGCCTGCTTCTATTAGTACAGCAGAGCCCTAGCATTTCCAGATTGGGACTCCCATAGCTCTAACTATTTACAAACAATTTCGGAGTTTCTTAACACAGTAATCTGTAATTACGCTAATAGAATAAAATGTGCTGTAAGGCTAATATGCTTCATCGGCAAATCGCTTCACAGTGAAACAGAGTGGTTAAGATTTAAACATACCTAAATTGAAAACCAGCTCTATCACTTATCAGTTGTGTAATCTTCAATAACTTCACTTCTGAGCCTCAGTTTGCTATTGTAAAAGAAAAATAATAGTACCTATTTCTCACTAGATTTTGGAGAGGACAAAATAAGATAACGTTTGGAAATACTTAGCATAGTGCCTTTTACAAACTGCACACCAAATGAACATTAGGTATCGCTATTAAGACTAGTATCAGTATTTCAAGTAGCTTTGTTTGCCTCTCTTTTTTGGTACCATTTTACGGGGAAAACTATATGCTATCATGGTGTTTGTGAAGTAAGGATTCCCAAATGTCTTATTCCTCTGTAAATGTCAAGGTTCTACTGCTTTTGCTAAAATTAACACAAAGAAAACTTATATCATGGCACTTATCCCACATTGAATGCTATACACAATACACGAGAATACAGTGGTACTATAGATTGAAAAATTTATTTGCATGACTATAAAACAATTAAGTAGTATCAAATGATATTAAGTTTTCCGCTACCTAAAATCCCCATGAGGACTGCGGGTTCCTTGGATGGAATCTGTTGTAAGAAGGGCAGGATATCATCAAGTACAAACCACTTATCCAAGTATTCCAAAATCTTTCCTAAGCACACTAATGAATTTACACGAACCTATTAAAAGAGGTAAATTGCATTAGTCATTGAATGTCTTTACAATCTAGAGCAAAATATTTAAGTGTAAATTTAATCTTCATATAGATACATGTTAAAAACAACCCAAGAATAAGAGGTTGAAAAGCTTTCATCCTTTCTTAATATACGAAATTCACATAATTACAAATGCCCCTGACTTGTTTCAGAAAGATTTACAATGGCTTTACCAGGACACTAGTTAGCCAAAGTTAAGGAATGGCTTTAATTTTACATTATTTTAAATAAAGTGATTAGGATCTGAGAAATTTTACTCTATGGTTTACTAAGAATATTTCTTTGGGGATATCTGAATCACAAAAAGGGCTGCATTCTCCCACCAAGTAATTAGTTTTACTGGGCTTCTACTATTTTTCTATAACTCAGATTCAATCCATTCTTTTCTTAATTTTTATTGTTTATTCTTATTACAGTTGTCCCATTTTTTTCCCTTTTGCCCCCCTCCACTCAGCCCACCCCTCTCACCCACAGTCCATGCCCATGAGTCATTCACACATGCTCTTTGACTAGTCCCTTCCCCTTCCTTCCACCATTCCCTCCTCCCCCTTCCTCTCCTACAGCTATCAGTCTCTGCCCCGTTTCCATGTCTCTGGTTCTATTTTTCTCATTAGTTTACTTTGTTCATAAGATTCCAGTTGCAAATAAGATCATATAGTATTTGTCTTTTGCAGACTGGCTTATTTCACTTAGCATAACAGTCTCCAGTTCCATTCTCAGGTTTAATTCATTCTTTAAATATTTAATAACACAAAAAGAGAATCTATATTTGTTCTAAATAAAGTTTCTATTTCTAAATATATCTTAAATACAGTTATTAAAACCTATTTAGGAGCTCTTTTATCAAAATTCTATCATTCATTTGACTATTTTGATAAATATTTCACACCCTATTTTTTCATCTGGAATTTGTTAAGATAAAATACTCAGCCAGGATCACAGGAATAAACTCCACTTTTCAAAAAAAGTAAACTAAGAAAAGCAGAACAAGTTAACTTACAAACCACTATCTTTCTGCAAGAAAGATGAAAAATTTTTCTGAAAAATAAATGTATTCTGAAATTTAAACACACAGGATATTATAAATTCAAAATGATGTCTAAAGGCTAAACTTGATCTTAGTTTTATAAAAGGAATCGCTGCATTCTTTGTGTGTGTGTGCACATAAGCATACACACCATAAAGAGAAACTGGAAAAAACATTTTACTTTTACTTTCTTTTATGGTGTATAAAATATTACTCATGTAAATATGAATAGAGTTCTTAAAGCATTTTACCTAACTGCAGAGAATTTATTTTTTTTCTTTATTTCAGGAAAGTTTATTGCAATATAATTCTAACTCATGATTCATGTTTCAGGAATTTCCTAGTTAGATCATTTAAACCTTAAGTGTTTTCTACCCACAGCCTTTCTACCAAAAAAATAAAAACCCTAAAACAACAACAAAAAAACCCCATGAACAAAAATGGATTAGATGGATGTAAGGTAAAGTCATGTCATTTAAATTGCTTTTGCCTACAAATCTATTAAATTACAAATATTTATTTTTGCTTAAATTCACATTTCACCACAAAAGGATGGATGAGATCTCCAAAGAACTAAGTTTACCAAAAGCAAATTTAATCAATCGACCAGTTGAAGGCAGACCATTTCTCCCTTTTTTCTAAAGCTGCTATTTGAAGAGAGTATTCAGTGTTACTTCTGTAAAGAAATATCAGTGAGATAATTCTTATGATTTACAGTTAGAGAAAAGGCTGGGGACATTTACTGCCTCCAATATGAGATAATGAGAACTACACTGTTCATTCTACCTCCTTGACTACCAAGTAACTTAGTATTAAAATTCTGCACTCGAAGAAGGCAACTACTCTCGCCACAGGTCTCTGAGTACAACTATCTCCCCACTCGTACTCTTATTAGCTTACTGTTTATCGTACCCTTTACTTTTCTGAATGCAGGCAAGTAAGTGAGGGATAAAAAAATTAAGAGTAGATGACTAAAAATAAAGGCAGTTTATAAAAGGAGTCATTCAAAAAGTTTTTAGGCTTATATACACCAACTTAAACTCTCATGATTACTTTAAAACTACCAACAAATAAATTGTGAGTTAAAGTAGAAAAGAATTAAGAAAAAGAAATTACTCAAATTTTCTACTGACGAACTCAATAGGTAATAACATCAGGGATGTACTACTGTAAAATTATGTATCAGGAAAAACTATAGCTATTGCTCATTTTTATAGTACTATATAGGTTACCTAAAGCCACAATATGAATAAACTACAAAAGGAAAATTATTTAAACCAATGAGAAACAAAATAAAAATTAATATGCAATTACTTACAGCAAGGGAAGATGTTTGTAGACATGCATTTTTAATTCTTGGTATCAAGGCATTTTTCATGGATGGGTAGTCTATAAGATTTGCAAAGGTTGGAATGATGTTTAGACAGAGTTCCTATTAAGAAAATTAATTCGATCAATCTTAGGGACTCACCTTTTCTCTCACATATTAAAAAATATTTTGCATTTGCATGGCTAATATGTCACATGGTATAAAATAAACTTATACGTATGTTATATCATTTGGTACTTTCAGGAACTATTTGAAAGAATAGTTATTTTCAGTTTTTAATTTAACAGATGAGGAAACAGGCTCAGAAGGCTTACTCAAAATCATAGTAGATTATAAAACCAGCATATGGTACCAAAATTCCCTGATCTCATTTTAATTTCTTTCCCTGATAACACAATTCTTTATTTATTTTTGAAAACAAGAAACTTCCAAACACCTAAGTTTTGCTATTTTGCAGAGAGAGGAAAACAGTCATGTGAAACTATTCCACTTAAGGGATTTCTTAGCTGTTACATATATCCACCTGATGGGATATAATATGAACATTTTAAAAACATATTTTAAAAGATTGTTTAATAATATTGGGGAGAAAATGCAATAAGACACTATTACATAGTCCCAATTTTTAAAATTTGTATGTACATGTGTCTGTCTACAGGCTTAGAAAAAAAGAGTGGAAAAATATACCTAGAAATGTTAACTAGGCATCTCTGAGAGAAGATTTTCTTTGTATTTTTAAGTACTTCTAAATTCTGGAACTTAAGCAAGTATAACTCATAGAGATAGGAAAAGTTATTTAAAACATTCTTGTTAACTAGTGCCACAACACAGCGTAAATAATTGAAAACTTGTAACTCTGAATGAGGATAACAGGAAAAGGGAGGATGAATGACGATAAGGGGATTAAAGTTAGAAAAAGAAGAACAATGGAGAACTAACTGGCTGAAGAACATCTCAGATACCTTGTAAGGGTCAGAATGGTCTTTGTAGCAAAGCATAGAAGAGATTACTGAAGAAAATGGAAGTGTCAATGTGTATCAAAGAAGGAGTTATTGACAATATTTGGTAAACTTAAGGACATTCATTTGTTGTTAGCAGGCAGAAACCAGTTAACCAAGTCTCTTGTTATCAAAATACTGGGAAGCCTTTTATTTAACTTATTCCCAGATTTTCAAAAGGCAGATATAAGAGAGTTATATGTTTGTATCCACTCAGAACTGTAATAATTGAGAGGCACCACTGAGGATAAGATATACAAGCTACGTTTAAGAAGCCATTTTCAACAGAGGGGAGAGAATAAACAAGAGTGAGCAGTCAGTGACATACTGTGCTCCTCTTACCAGAGGAGACTTCCTTAAGCAAGATGTCTTTAATTGATGGGGGGAGGTTGGTGAGGGGGCAGAGAGAGAGAACTATGATGTATAATCTAGCAAATTACAAAGAGGCAAAGCTTTAATCATAATTAAATCACTTAACAAAAGGAGGGGAGAGCTCTCTCCATTGGAGAAGGTAGACTGAAGAATCTAAAAACAGGAGACTGAAACTGAATTTCAGAAGTTACTTTCTAGCCGTGTGCCTGCGTGAAGCTTGAGGAAAAGATTTTTGTTTCTTGTTCTTGCCCTAGGACGGGACATCAAAATCATTTTCACCGAGGGCCATGTCAGCCTCATGGTTGCCTTCGAAGGGCCGAATGTAATTTTAGGACTGTATAAATGTAACTACTCCTTAACAGTTAAACGAGAGCTTGGCACTGCTGCCAGGTAGAAACAAGGGGCCAGGCCGGATAAAACAAGGCGTCTCCAGAGGGTCAGATTCGGCCCGCAGCCCTTGGGTTTGCCACCTGTGCTCTAGGACTCTCCCAAAGCATAGACAGGCTTTAACTTTATTGGACTCCTACCAAGTAAGGTTGATACTCGTTAGCTGGACTAGTGATCAACACATATTAAATAATGTCATAAATGTTGGTTTAACTATTTCAGTAAAACACTGGCTGATACCCATTGGCAAAATGAACTCCCTTACAAAGAAAAATGGTCTTTGTATGTCACTCAACCTTCTCTCGCCTTCCTAATCTCACTGAATACAAAACCAGGTTGGCTACACAGGGCCTGTGGGAACATTTCAAGAAGCTACTAACTGACAACTCCTTTGGAAAGAGCTAAAAAGTAGATGTATAGTACACTAACCCCAATCATCCCATGTCATTTGGACAAAGGCAACTCATCCTCATCTTTAAAAAGGCATGATCTCATAAAGAAAATAATTTTAACCTCAACCTTGCAACTTGAATAAACAAAAGAACTTAGTAGACAAAGACTGAACTAAGTCAAAAAAAGTGACCTTATATATGTGGTATTAGGCTCACATGAAAAAAAACCTTTGGCCCTGGCTGGTGTGGCTCAGTGGTTGAGTGCCACCCTGAGAATCAAAGGGTTGCTGGCTTGATTCCCAGTCTAGGGGCACATGCCTGGGTTTCAGGTCAGGTCCCCAGCAGGGGGCATGCAAGAGGCAACCACACATTGATGTTTTTCTTCCTTTCTTTCTCCCTCCCTTCCCCTCTCTAAAAAATAAAATCTTTAAAAAAAAACCTCTGGTCAATAACTTTCAAAAATTAAAATTCTATGCTTTTCTTATAAGTGTACAGAATTTCTACAGTAGCAAAGAATCTATAAATTTAAATATGAAACCATTTTACAGTGGGATGTTCTTAATATACATATTTATTTTCCAATGTAAAGAAAAAGTGCAAAAATAAATTATACTTTTAATAGCAATTTAAATTTTTTTTCCAGACAGAGACCCCTAGAACTAAAATTTTAATAGCAAATCTATAAAACTAAGTTTGGCAAAGAATATGTTTTAACATCACCTTTGTGACACAAAAGCATGACTATAAATGAGTTAGGAATGATTACACTAAATTACTGTTTGCTTTTCTACCTGCTATACATATTAGTTTCAATACAGAAGGAACACTTCTGAATAGAAGATTATGTTACCAAGCATGAAAGAAAATTATGAGTATGGGAGGGACCTAGTTAATATTTTTATAGGAAAAAGAGATATATATATATTTAATAACTTAATTCATATGTTAATTATTTAAGGAAGTATATAATAGTTTAAACTACAATCAATCAAACCTTCCAGAAAATACATTTCTGATAAATAAAAGCAATGAATCATTTTATTTCGTTAATACAGGTACTTGTCAATTGATTCTTCAAGTTAGTTAAAAGATCCCTTCCTTCATGTGAGAACACAGCAAGATGTCAGCAGTCTGCAGCCCAGAAGAGGGCTTTCACTAAAACCTGGCCATGCTAGGACCCTAATCTTGGACTTCCAATCTTCAGAACTGTAATAAATAAATCTCTATTTTTGATAAGCCACTTGGTCTGTGGTATTTCGTTACAACAGCCCAAACTCAACCACCCATGTTTGCTGTTCTGGAATTGATCACAACCTGGGCCAGACCACCTGGACTCATCTACTAGCATGGCCCACTCTGTCCTGGTCCTCAGTCCCCCACCTCTACAGGAAGAAGAAAACCACATGACTTCCAAAGGACCCTCTGGTTCCTCCCACATCCTCTGGATTCAGTGGCTCTATTTGGTGTTACTGCAAAAAAAGATGCCATTTTGGCTGAAGTTGAAAGGCAGATGAGCAGGAAAGGCCGCTCATACCCAGGAGATGCACACTTGTGAGCTGTACCATTGATGGGAGCAGAAGGGAGGGGAGGTTAGTGAGGGAGCCTGGGGCAATCAAGCACTGATGATGCTATGGGCAGATGACCATTGGGCAGAAACAGGAGATGGGAGTCAGACTCCTGGTTGTGAGTGTTGCCCCCATCGTGACCCAACAGGAAGCCACATCTGGGCTCTGAGATGTCACCCTTATTTGGGGAGGGGCCAGTGGGCAGAGCCCCTCCCACTGGCCTCCTACCCCTGCTGCTTCTGACCCAACAGAGCAAAAGGTGCAGATACCTCTAAAACCAACTCCCCACCACTTTCTTCTATCAGACTAAAAAAAGAAATTCAGACTAGACGGGAGTTGTTGTGTTAAAATTTTATGTGAAATTCTATAAAATGCATAGAGTGGCCAGAGGTCACCTGCCCACAAGTCCTGGCCTGTCTGGGTACCACTGCTCAGCACTTGATGTGGACGGCTGCACTGCCCTGCTCCTCAAATTCTTCCTTGCTGACCCAGAACTCCTGGAAGGTCGGCAGGGATGCCAAGATGGAGCCACCAGTCCACACAGAAGTCTTCCTCTCAGGTGCAGCAGATACTGTGGGGCTGTCCCTGGGGCAAAGGAGGCTCAACTCCCTCTGGAAGCGCTCGGGAAAGCCATCCAGCATGGTGCAGCCGCCACACAGCAGCACACTGGCGGCCATCTCCTCCTTGAAGCCTGCCTCCTGGCAGTGGCCCAGACAAGTGGCTGTGAGTGCAGGGAGGCCGGGCTGGGTGCTGCCCACCAGGCTGGGTTTGAAGAGCATCTCGGCACACTGGAAGCGTTCATGGCCAATGGTGATGAGCTTACCATCGGGAAGCTCGTAATCCACGCGCAGCTCCTCCAGGCACAGGCTGAGCTCCTCCTCGGGCAGGAGAGCCGAGTAGCAGCATGTCTTCTTGATGTGCTCGACAATGTGCAGGTGGTTTTCAGTGAGCTTGTGGCCAGCCTTGTTGAGCAGCTACAGCAGGTAGTTGGTAAGGTCCCTCCCAGCGTAGTCAGCACGGACCGTCAGGCCTGGCAGCACGTTGCCTTCTGAGATGGGGACCACATGAGAGACACCGTGCCCACTCTCCACCACCAGCCCTGTGGTCTTACCATAGGAGTAGATGGACAGCAGTGACTGGGATGTCACGTGCATGGCAGGGAAGCCAAAGGCCTCAAACATGAGTTCTGCATACTTCTCCCGGTTACTGCTGGGGCTGAGCGGGGGGTCAGACACCAGCACAGCATACTCTTCAGGGTGGATCTTCATGACTGTGTGGAAGATGTACTCCCAGATGTTCTGGACACAGTCCCAGTCCACCACAACGCCGCATTTTAGAGGGTTAACCAGCTTCAGAGGTGCCTCCATGTTGAGCAGCTCATGGCCCACATAGATCTCCTTGTGGGTGTCGCCCACATCAGCCACCTCAGAGTGGCGCTTGCCCACCGTGGAGGAGATGAAGTAGGTGGGCCTCGGCTCTCCTGCGTAGCCACACTTGCAGTACTGCGAGCCCAGGTCGATGATGAGCGCCTTGATCTTGCGCACATTCTCGGGTTTCATCTTCAGCTGAGTGTCCCAAGTGTCAGCATCAAGAGCTGACAGTGTTCCTGCCTCTCCAGGGTCACCCTGAGCTGTGCCCACGGGCGTGGGGCTCAGGCTGTTTCTTGTTGTCATCTGCCTTCCTTGTTCACCTTTCTCACATCCACATCCTAGAGCTCCATGGAGAGAAATGAGGGTCCACTTCTAACGGTGCCTTGGGAACCACTCAGGATTGTGATGTCACTGGGGGCAGGACCATTCCAGAAGCCAGGGGAGGGCTTGGCTTTGGCAGGCCCATGATCTGTCACCCCTAATCCCATGCACTTAACTTGACTTTGCTCTAGACAGAGTAGATGTGCAGCACAAAAGCCCAAGCATGCTGGGGTCTTAAGAGTTTTTCTGTTCCTGACCCCTTAAATCCATGTTTCTAATCCTCTGTTCACTAAATAGACAAATGCCTTTCCTCCTCTACTTCTTGGTTGTAAGAGTGATGCATATTTGAACCCTTACAGTAAGCCAGGCACTGTACCAGAAACCTCATATGTTACTTAACAGAATCCCATGGGTAGGTAGAGCTGAGGAAATGGAGGCTCATAATTCCAATGGCGTGCCCACAGGCAGACAGCTCTTGGAGTGTTTGTAGTTTAACGCAAGTTCATCCAACTCCAATCCACCAGGTCTGCCTAAAGAGTGTGAGGGCCCCAACAGTACTTTCTTCCCTCCAACATTTACTAGGGCTTACGGTAGGTCCAGCCCAGCATAGCCTCCCAGTGACAGAAACTCAGCCACAACCAGCGCCCAGTCTTGATGGGAAGATGGAATGGATGCGGAGGACTATGCTGGTGAAAGTCTATTGGGAGAACAGAGGTGCACAAACAAGGGAGTAGTCATTGGAGGGAGGGAGTCAAAAGGTTCCTTAGAGAGGTGAGTTCTGAAAGATATGTGGGCATTTGTCAGGTAGCGGAGAGAAAAGCGTCCCCAGCAGAGAGCACAGCCAAAGCAAAGGCTCAAAGAGGGACAGAGCGGGGAACCGCCTGTACTTAAGGTGTTTGGAAAAATGGATGAAACTAGAGGGGTCATACAGCCAACCAGGGAGGGCCTCGAACACTAGGAGTAGGAGCTTGGATTGAATTGAGGACAGCAGGAAAACAATAAAGACTCCAATCAGACTAGTGGTCAGATCTGACTGCTAAAAATTTTAGAAAGATCTGTGTTCAGCTATAATATAAAGGGGCAAAACTCTGAGGCCTAAAAGGAGAACTAAAGAAATTCTTGTAAGACTCGAAGGTGGACTAAACTAGGGCTGTGACAGTGTAAAAGAGCGCAAGGGACAGGTTCTAGAAAGTGTTGAAGGTTCATTCCCTGACTGTCCTCAGTTCAATCCAGGCTCTTGCTCTGGCACTTGAGGCCTCCTCTGGTTGGCTCCCGTGTCCCGGTGGCTCCCGAGCCATCTCTAGCCTCAAGCGTTGTATTTACATTAGATGACTGGATTACATGTGGAAAGTGAGGGAGAAACATGGACCTCTTACCTCTGTCCAAAGAAAGAAAGATGGATGGTCATCAGAATGGACAAATTCATTAGATTCCCATGGGGGCCCTCCATCCAAAACTGCCCCGGACCCCACCAGAAAACAAACATATTAGGGTTTTGGTGATAAAGAAATAAGAGGAAAAAGGGAAGAGAAACAACTGGGGTTGCAGAAGTTTTCAGAGAGAATTAAGAAAAGCACAAGTACCTGAGGGATTAGGTGACATGGATAGGGAAATAAAAAGGGGATTTTAAGACATAATCAATACTGCTATCAAGCATGTAAGAATGTTAATGAAGAAATCAGGGACATTTTTTATTCCTGAACTGTTTCTTGGAACATGGCACTTTGAAACTGGATTATGTAGGGAACAACCTCATAAGGGTTAAAGTGATGAGCATCACCAAGCTCCATTGGTGGTATCACAAATCATAGAACCTAAGGATTGGACACCTGATCTGGCGTAAATAGCTGTGAGTCCTAAACTCTCCCTCACACTTGATTTACATATGTACCTCTGTGAAGAGGCCATTAACTGGTCTTGGGTCTACTTTTGAGGTTGTACGGGGCAAGCTAATTCTTCCATGTGACAACCCTTATGCTATTGTAAGGCAATGCTTATAGAATAAATAAATACATACATACATAAATAAAATAATTCAGTTAAGAGTAGGTACATTTTAGTAACAATGTATAATGCAATTTAAGGGATTAATATATACTACTGAGTTTTACATAAAAGATTTCATGACTCTAACCCAAAATGTACTTTACTACATTCTCCTGCTCGAAGAATCAAAATCATCATTAAAGAAGAAAAAAATCAAGTATTTTACCTGGATCTGAATGGAAGGAGCCTCTAGTGCTCTGTAAACCATTGGCAGGACACTGTTCTTTATCTCATCAGGGGGAGTTTTGGTTAGTAGCAAATCCATTTTTTGTAAGAAAATTAACAAAATCTGTGTAGAAAAAGGGAACAAGGTATTAAAGTCCAGAATCTTTACGTATGCCAAATTTAAAGTATCTTCTAAAGAATAAGTTATATATTTTGTCACTCACCATGTTGCTAGCCTGAGAGCGTGGAAGACAAAAACATACAAATCAAGTGTCTTACATTTCTGGAAGCAAAATATTTAACATCTGCCCTCAGTTTAGACATTTAAATAGAGGCCAATTCCCTAACTCTCACATGTCTTCAGTAATACAGCACTCACCCGCAAACACCAACTATCTGGAAAGCAACTGGGTAAGAAAATAAAAGCTTGAGGGCAGCAAAATCACAAGGCCCATAAAAGTAAATTCTATCACTCAGCTTTTAGGGGCTCAAGAGAAAAAGAAAAGGTACAGCTCAACAGAACAGTAAAAATGCATGTCAGGAAAAATTCTAGAAATAAACATTTCAATTCATTTTTCCACCTAGCTTCCACCACATACCTAAATTATAAGGAACAAACTGCCCCTTCTGCCCCTTGAAGAACACTTAGTCTTGCCAAGACTTGGTTAAAATGCTTCAGAAGGAATTTTTGGCTGGACTACTAAGGGGAAAAAAAGAGTACCCAAGAATGGGGACAAGAATTCAAACGACAGATCCCTCAGGATACTGGCTTGACTGATGCAGAACCTAGTGAACACATGGCTCCACTACTTTCTCTCCTGACAGCTGAACAATATTTGCGTAATTCTGCTTCAAAGCCCACAGTCCGCTCGCCTGCCCTTTCCTTAGCCGCAGGAACTCCTGCCTTACTACCGCAGACTTCCTTCGGTTCCCCTCCTTTCAAGGGAAGGGCTGCAAACAGCCTGCCACAAAACCATTAAATCAGATAGTTGAGAATTTACTAATAAGCTATTGCCATGTAGTGGCAGAAGCATATAATAATATTTACTATGTGCCAGAAAATTTCATTTAGTCTCAACCACTTTCACTTTGGAAATGAGCAAAATAGAAGCTTTATGAGAGTAATGACTTGCTCACTCTTAAAGGACGATTCCAACCCAGGTGTATAATCCTAGTGCTCCTAAATCCAAGACTGCCATGAACCTCGCTTATAAATATTGCAATAGAGTCTACATCAGAGACTAACTATGTTTTCCACTTAAAATACACACATTACTTTTGGGTACTGTCAGCATTTTCCCTTTTCTGATGAAACTATTCATTAACAATAAAATAAAGAAAAAATACTGGCATAAATCATCTTTAAATCAAACATCCTGAATAACAAAAGAACAAAAAAACTCAGAAGTATAAAAGAAATATAAATCCTTCTTTATCCAAATCTATAACTTTTAATAAGGCCAATGGGAACAGTGGAACGCACGTAAAATGTCATTACAATTTTCTGAGATGGTACCTTATGAAGAGCTGCAGACTTTTACTTGGAGAGTTCAATTATAATTTTAGGAATAACTCACTTCAAACATGCAAAACAGACTAGTGGAAAAGAAAGTCTCTATACTTACCTCATTTTTTAAAATGTCAGATATCCATTCCTTTTGTTTTCAATGATAGTCATCATTGATTAATATCACTGAAGAACAACAGATGAACAGGAAAAATACCTATGTACATACCTGTATTGGCTCTTGCTGTTTAAAGACAGGGCCAAGTTCAGGTAGAATTAATTTGACATATTCTTCTTTGGTGCATTCTTCAGCAATTAGAAGCACATTGGGCAAAACAAAAGGTACCATGTCAGGGTTTACAAATTCTGAAGTCAAACTGGGCAAAATTCTCTGCACAATGACACGCTGAAAGGCAAAACATGTTTTCATAATTTATTTCGGGTGTTTAGTATTAACACTGAAATTATACTTGCTGGTGAGACAATGACCTCCACAACGGCAGAGCATGGGCTTCTCTTCGGACATTTATCCTTCCAGTTTTTTAATGCTACTTAATTACTTCTGAACAATGCATTAAAAAGGTCCACTGCCCTGGCTGGGTGGCTCAGTTGGTTGAAGCATTATCCTGTATCCCAAAAAGCGGTGAGACTGATTCCCGGTCAGGGCACATACCTGAGCTGTGGGTTCAATCCCCAACTGGGGTACATACAGGAGGCAACTGGTCCATGTTTCTCTCCCATATCAATGACTCTGTCTGTCTATCTGTCTCTCTCTGCCCCCTCCCCCGCTTCCTCTCTCTCTAGAATCAATAAAAATATATCCTTGGGTGAGGATTTAAAATGAAAAAAAAAAAAGGTCCACTAAACTTTTGGCTTCAGTCTGCAGTCTTTTATAGTCATAAGTTACATTTATTTCTTTGGAAGAGTTATTATAGCAAGTCAAAGTGAACTTTAAATTCTAAAGTCCTGACTATAGTAAGAAACTGATCAACAACAAACCTTGGGCAGTTTTGGTAGAACCTTTGGCAATCCTTTGAAAAACTGTGATTTCTGAAGATTATCTCTTTGGAATAAGGTATCAAAATACTGCAGTGTTACTGCACCAACATCATCAAAGAAAGGAATCTAAAAACAGGAAAATAACATTATTTTAATAAATATTAAAGCACTTCTCATATCCAAAATTGCCCCAGTTTAGTGAAAAAAGTATTCAGAACACTTAGCAAAATACTTACAGATTACTTCGTAAAAATTCTAATTATAAAAATCAGAATAAGAAAGTAATAAATTATTTTTCTTGAGTTGGCTGGAGTAACATTTTCTTTCCATAACTAGTAAAATATTGAAAGATTAAGTAAAAATCTTGAAGGTATAAAGAATATCATTTATCTATTAAAATCCATGCTTATATGAGTGAATTAGATGGCTATAAATTCTTGAGGTGTCCAAAATTTCTGGATATTTAATGGTGACTGTTAGGACTCTTGCTTATTTGAAATCTTAATTTTATATCAGAGCAATTATACATAAAAAATTTTTAAATGTTTAAGAATAAAAGAAGCTAAATGTTTAATACATTCAAGAATACAGGTATTATCTGGGGACTACATTTGACTAAATCTTGTTTTAGAAGCAGTTAACGATTTTTTTGTCCCTCCATCGAAGGCAGGAATTCATGTGTACTCACTTACCTTTGTCATTTGATCTGCGTCTGGTCTTACAGTTGGAGTTACATTCAACAGTAGTTTTACATGTTCACGGACTTCCTCAGGCATATTTGTAAGTGAACTAGATCCTAAACGACTCAACTATTCAAAAAAGTGATAATATTAAATATGAATGTAAAATATTCAGAGATATGCATTTATATTATCAAGTCCACTTAAGAAACTTAAAATGTACTCAGAAATATATGTTTAAGTTAAAAAAAAAACTGCTAATTCTTCTACTGCATGAAAATTAAAACACTTATCTTTATTACCTGAGACTGTTTTTATTCTTAAAACAAAATGCCCAATATTTTTTAACATATTTCAATATTCAGCTAGTAAATACATATCACGATTATAGTTGAAGTAATAAACTTTAACTAATCCTCATTAGTTACAGAATTACTGTTTTAAGTTGATTTTATGCAAACTTAAAATATAAGACACTCAGAATTTTCTGAATACATTTTAGAAAAAAAAGTCAAAGCAGCAGTTAATACATTTTTAATGCAAGCAAATATTTAAAGGCAAATACCTGATCCAACTGCCTACTGAAACTCTTGTAAATATCTTGCTTGTTAACTTCAAATATAGGTTTCCCTTTGTTAAATACAGCATAAATGACAGTTCCTAAAGAGTACATATCACTGGCTGTTTCACAGCTCACAGAAAGTATGTATTCAGGAGCCAAATATTCAGGATTTGGAAGACACAATGATGGTAAATTTGGGTCCCATTCTTTACAAGGAAACTTGGGCTATAAGACAAAAAAGAGATTTCATAGCTTAAATATGTCAATTAAAGCAAGCCTTTATCAAGCAGCAACAATCTAGCTTTAAATTCATATTCAGTCATACAAGTAAAAACTGTCATCCCCTCCTTAAATACTAAAATTCCCAAATTCCCAAATCTGGAAGGTGCATGGAACAAATTAAGAGATAAGAGAAAGAACTGTTTAACTTTGGAGATTAGTGGAGCTCTCTTACAGAAGGTAATTGTCAGTTTATCATATACAGCGTGAATATGGAAAGGTCTGGCCTATGTTTTATGATACACAGGCTTTCAGTTTTATGGGCTGAAACAGATTATTGTTTGAAACCTTGCTCTTTCACTAACTAGCTATATCACTTAGTTAACAGGTTCAAATGGTTGTTGTAAGATTAACCAAATGGAAAAACAGGCGTAGGACAGTACTCCACCCACCGTACATAACACGAATCCTTTGTTTCCCTTAAAAATGTTTACTTAAATTACAAGTCTATTTCAGGATATATCAAAGTCCCTTTAACAACTACATATAGTGAAGACTTAAAATATTGCAGTGTCTTCCAAGTATAAATAGGCAGGTATCACAATCACTAAATAACAGGAGTTTTGGAACTAGAAAGACTGGACTCAATTCTTAGCTCTACCATATACCGCCTGCCAAAACTTGGGCAGGTTATTTTATTCTATGAACCTAACGTCCTTGCCTGCATTTTTCCTATACCTCAGTGACTTGTTTTAAAAATTAAATAATACATGAAAAATGCTTCAGTAAATGCTACTGTTGATATCGTTGTTATCATGCTTCCTAAAGAAGGTTCTGTGGTCAACAAGTTGGGGAAATACTAGTAGAGGTTCACAATGTTTGTTAGTGTGTTTGACATTCTGAGAGGGAAAAACATCATAACCCAATAGTTCTCAAATTTATTTGACTCTAACATCTTTTTATCAAGTAACATTAACTAGTGTCAAATTAATGAGCTGGAGAATACTCTTAGATACAATGAACTCTAAAAATTTTCTGTACATTTAAACATACCACTGTACCACGCAGCCTATTTTTATACATTTATCAGGCTTATAAGTTCTCTAGTCCATTCCAGATGCAGTCACAAATTTCCAAAGCTTTAAAACCTTCATTACCTCTTGTTCAGAAGGATTAGTCGATGATACACAAAAATCAAAGCCCATTATTTTCCAGGCTCCACTTTTATTCAAAATTATATTTTCAGGTGTAATATTTCCATGAACCATTTTCACACTACTATGCAAAAATGACAATCCTTCAGAAACCTGTAAATGGAAAATAACCAGACATTTTTACATTACATAAAAACTCCTTTCAATTACAGTAATGAAATGTCTCATAACTCATAATTGCTGCTTCTCCCGGTGAAACTTTTTACACATCAGGTAACAAATTTCATCATAAATGCAAAAGTGCAGATATTCTCAGTTGCCAGGATAAATGAAGCAACAGCAGGGAAGACAAAGTTACAAAACCAGAGAACAACTATTTATCAAGTTCTTTTCTATGCGCACATAAGCAAAACAAAAGGTAATACAAAAGCACTCTGCTATCCAAATTTACTCAGTTCCTGATTTTTAAAAGTAAGGAAATCCTTGATCCTGATTTGCAGGTGGTAAATATGAAAAGATGCCTTTGTCAATTTGATTCTAATTCTTGATATTTATATATACTTACACTTCATATTGAAATTCAATTTTTCCGAATAGCATTGAGCTCAGTTTTCAAATAGTAACTAATGGTCCCTCATTCTCACATTGGATTAGTATTTGTGCCTATGATTACCATGGAATTTGTTAACCAAAAATCGAAGACTGACTGAATTTTTTTTCCAAAAACAGAATTTTGGCACATTAATGCTCTCTTACTTCCAACTCCCTTGGAGACTGCTTTTCGGTGTATTTTTACTGGTCCCTCCTTATCACCCCAACCTCCTGGACTCAATGTTTCAACCTCTCTATTCCCCATCTACTCTTTCCAGTGTTCTCACAGCTTTAAATACCATCGATAAGGTGATTACTCTCAAATACTCTCGAATTGCTCTTAAGTCCAGGCTGCCTTCTTGACTTCTCTCCCATTGAATGTTGAAGCATCTCAATCTTAGAACAATCCAAAACTGAGCTTCCCTACAATTCAAATCTCTCCTCTTACAGCCTGCCCCGTATCAGTTATGGCCACCTCATTTTTCCAGTTGTTTGGGACAAAACCTTTGAGTTATCTTACACTACACTTTTTCTTATATAGCAAATCTCAACTTTATCACCGAAATACACATACTGAGAATCTGACTGTTTGTTACCCCCTTCCCTGCCCTGAAACATCATCTTCTCTGGCCTGTATGACTCCAGCAGCCAACCTACCTCATCTCTTTGTCTCTGCTATGACTTTACTACAACAGTTTTCAACTGGTGTGCTGCAAGAATTTTTAAAATGTGCGATATCTGACTTTTTAGACAAGGGTACTGACCTCTTTTCCCTTAGACTGTCCAATAAAAAAATAACAACAGCCAACACAACAATAGCCATCCAGTGTGAATGAAACAGCAAAATTTATATTTTTTCGTGTCACAGAATTTTAGTAATTAGTTTATGTGTGCCATAAGATGAAAAAGGTTGAAAATCACTGCTCTGTTACATAGTTTAATTCTCACTACAGCAGCTAGAGTAATTCCTCACCTTCCTGCTCAAACCTCCCAAAGACTTTCCTCTCTCTCAGTAAAATCCAAAGGATTTCAAGGCCTAAAAAGACCTTAACTACTCATTAACTCTCTGTCTTATCTCCTGCTGCTCATCTTATTTGCTCTGCACCATTCCAGGTATTTCACTGTTCCTTGAACTTGTCATGCAGATTCTACGTCTCAGGGACTTTGCCCTCCGCTGTTCTCTCTGCCTAGATCATTCTCTCCCCTGGTATCTATATGGTTTGCTTTTTTTCAGGTCTTTACTCAAATATCCCTCTTTCAGTGGTAGATGCCTGACTACTCCATTCAAAAGTGCAACTCCCCTTTCCCCCCCATGCAAGCTATCCCTCCTTCGCCCTTCATTCTGTTTTTCTTCACAAGTATTTATCATTTTAATCTAGTGTACTATATATTGTCTTCCTTCCATCATGAGACTGTAAATTCCAAAAGGCAGGAATTTGCGTCTATTTCGTTCACTGCCACACTTTCAGCATCCAAAACTATGTCAAATATATAGGTGATCACTAAATATTTGCTTAATAAACAAATATGAAAATGAATTCTCTAAAAACTCCCTCATAGCTTTTAACATGAAGGCAAGTCAACAGTTAAGAGCATAAAGACTACTATTTTAAAAGATATCTGGATTCCTGTCCTCACTTCATCACCTGCAACTTTGAGCAAGTCACTGAACCTGTATAGGTCCCAGCTAGTGAATTATTTCAAATGATGGCATATCAGCTTCTTAATAAACACAGGAAATCATATTAGACTCCACACCACTCCCAAGTCCCATCCCCACAGTAAGCCATCAGGACCTATTCTACCTCTATGCACCTTACTCCGCACCTCTAGTCCTTCCTATGGTACCTGACCAACACTCTTTTTCTCAACCATCAGTAACTATTTCTGTATGCAAGCACTATGCTAAGCACTTATAAATTTATGTATCTGATTCTAAAAAATAACCCTGGATAGTAGGGATGATTCCCCTTACGTTCCCTCCACCCCCAAATCCCACTCTTCTGGAATGGTATCTCTAAAATGTACATTAGACCAAGTCATTTACCTGCTTAAAATCCGTTAGTGTTCTCCATCACCAGTAAGGCCTTTTTCTATGTTTTCAGTTTCATTTTTCATCACTCCCCGAAATACAACCTGCTGCTTCTACCTACCTGAATATGTACCCTCAGTGACTAGTGCAATTAGGAGCTTAATATTTTTCAAATGAATATTTTCCAGTTTTAAAATATCTGAATCCATGAATTCAGATGTAAAATTAAATGTAAGATTTAATTTTTAAAAATGCATATTCCTCAAATATAATTTATAACACATGTAAAGTTTTCAAGCCTAGGAAAGTTTTCCTAAATTTTTAAGGGAAAAAAAACCCTTTATTATACGCGTATCATATATTTCAGGCACTAGTTTGGTCCGTGCTCTTGCATAATTATCTCACTTGACCTTTGCAACCAGCTTGTGGTTGGGGGAGTCCAGATGCCCGCTACAAAGCTCCGGTGCAGCACCGGCACAGCGACGGACACTTAGGCCGATGAGGCAGAGCAGGAAGTCCGTAAATAAACCCTAGTGCACATGGCCAATGATTTTCAGCTAAGGTACCAAGGTCAATCAGTAGGGAAAGAACAAGAATTTCAACAAAAAGTGCTGGGAAAACTAAATTCCCACATGTAAAAGAATGAAATTACACATGTTAAAACATATGGAGTGGGGCAAAAATAGGTTTACACTTGTGAGTATATGAAACACAGAAGTCTTGTATTATTATTATTGTATCATTTTCCATATGAAAACTATAAACCTACTTTTTTCCCCACCCTGTATATAAAAATTAACTCAAAACAGATCAAATACTTAAACACAAGCCCAAATGCTATGAAACTCTTAGAAGAAAACATAGGAGAAAACTTCATGACATTGGATTTGGCAATGATTTCTTAGATACGAGACCAAATGCACAGGCAACAACAACAACAAGTAACAAATTAAATATATCAAAATAAAACACTGTGCATGAAAAGGACAAAATCAACAAAATGGAAGAAAATATTTGCAAATCATGTATCTGACAATAGGTCAAATGTCTATAACATAAAGGACTCCTGCAACTCAACAAAAAGACAAACCACCTTATTAAAAACAGGCAGAAAACTTGAATAGATGTTTCACCAAAGAGCTAACACAAATAGCCAATACACACAAGAAAAGATGCTCAAATTCACTAACCATTAAGGAAACGCTAATCAAAACCACAATGAGATACCATCTCCCTCCCATTAGGATGACTACTATCAAAAACTAGAAAATAACAAATGGAGAAATTAGAACACGTGTGTGTATTGATAGAACTGTAAAATGGTGCAACTACTATGGAAAACAGTATGCTGCCTTCTCAAAAAAAAAAAAAAAAACGGATGAATACTACAACATGATGAACCTTGAGGACATTATGGTAAGTGAAATAAACTAGTCACAAAAGGAAAAAAAGTATATGAGTCCACCTACACGAGGTACCTAAAGTAGTCAGATTCATAGAGACACAAAATGGAATCATGGTTGCCAGGGACTGGGAGGTGGAGAGGGAAGTGTGGGAGTTACTGTCCAGTGGGTCCAGCTTCAGTTCTGCAAAGTAAAAGAGGTCTGGAGATGGACGGTGGTGATAGCTGCCAACAGTACGAATGTACTTAATGCCACTGATCTGCGCACTTAAAAACAGTTAAGATAGTAAAATCTATGTTATGTGCACTTTACCACAATTAAAAAGTACATACTGTTAAGAGAATGATAAGCCACAGACTTGAGAAAACATCTGTAAATCATATAAAAAACAAAGGACTTGTGTGACCACAATATATAAAAAACTCTCAGAAATCAATAGAAAACTCATTCAAAAAATGGGCAAAAGATCTTAACAGATTTTCACCAGAAAAGATACTCAGATGCCAAAAAAGCATATGAAAAGGTGTTCAACATCATTATTCATCAGAGAAATGCAAGTTAAAACTATGAGATACCTCCATACACCTATGAGAATAGCTAAAATTAAAAGAACCAACCACACCACATTTTAGCAAAGATGTGAAAAAAATGAATTCTCATACACTGCAGAGAGCATATAAAATGGTATTACCACTTTGGAAAAGTTTGTCAGTTTCTTAAAAAATTAAATATATATATACACCATTTGATCTAGCCATTCCAATCCTAGGTATTTAGAAATGAGCATATGTCCATATAAAACTTGTACATGAATGTTCACAGCAGTTTTATTTGCAACAGGCAAAAACTGTAAACAACCCAAATGACCACCAACAGGTGAATGCCTAAACAAACCATGGTATAGCCTTACAACGGACTACTCAGCAATAAAAAAGTATTGATACATACAACATAGATGAATCTCAAAACAATTAGCCAGACCAAAAAAGAGAATACATATTTTATAATACCATTTATAAAATGCTAGAAAATACAAACCAATACATAGTGACAGAAAGTATTTCAGTCCAAGAGTTAAAAGATAGGAGCAGCAGCAAGAGATTATAAGGGGTATGAGGGAACTTGGAGGGGGTCGTGGATAGATGCATTATATATAATTGATTGGGGTGATGGTATATAAACTTATAAAACTATATATTTAAATATGTGAAGTTTTTTGTATGATGATTAATTATACCTTAATAAAGCAATTAAAAATAATAAATAGAATGAACTCTGTCCCCAAGGAACTAAGAATCTGCTGCATAAATTTACTCTGTAGAGCTAAAGATATTTAGGTAAGCAGGGAAAGGAAAATTTTAAAAATGTGGACATATATAAAATGATTAACTGTATCTCTTGATAGCTATTAAATAATTTCTTTAAAGACATAATTTATTTTTATTACCTAATTTATTGTTTCAACTTAATATTTATGAAATCTATTCACAAAGTTTAAAACTCAAAAAAAAAATCAAAATGGAACCACCCCACCTACCAGTTAATAAGTGCCCGTCTCCAAAGGTTACCAATGTTATCTTTCAAACAATTAAAATATAATTTAAGCCTAGAAATAAACTGTAGAATATTCTAGAAAAAAGAAATAATTTTTAAATTACTGAAAAGATACAAATGTTTACATAAAGTACTTTATATAGCTAATAAGTTTGAAATAGCCAAAAATAATTCTGAAGAAAAAAATTCCACATGATGAATAAAAATACATACCTGAAGCAAACCATATTTGGTTTCTACATCATAAAGTTTATAATCTTTAATGTCTGGAGACACAGGAGAAGGTAGATTTTCCCAGTTACCTAGGACATTGGCTAAACTGGCAAAAACTGGTTCTGCACAAAATGCCAAGCAATCCCTGTTTTTAAAAAGAAAAAGGTTATTCACTATCATTTTTTTCCACATTATCAAAATGGAATACACATGAAACATTAGTGGTCCTATTAAACTATCAACAAGAACACAAACTATTTTACCTTCATTTTCAGCATTGACATAACAACTTAAACGAACAGACCAAAGTCAGGAAGCTTTGCACATAAATTATTCTGGATAAATCATTCAACAGTCTTTTAAACTAAGTGGCATAACAGTTGTCATACATTTTTTAAAACTTAAAAAGTCAGGAAATAAAACATTTCAACTGTGCTTTTTGAATGATTGATATTCTTTATGGACAATGATTTAAAATACTGTTATATTATACGTATAATATGATCCTTAATTTCTAAGGTTATCATTTCAGAATATGCTCAAAGGAACTTACGGATTTCCCACAACGCCACTCCGTGAGGAGAGTCGGAAACAGGTCCCTATGACCAGTTCAATCGGAGCAGCTTTGCTTTTATCTATTTTATACACCATTTTTAAAGGTGTCAGAACTTTTAAAGTTTTAAAATTACTGCTCTTTGGTGTGTAAGAATATTTAGTAATTTAAATGTTAGATATTAACATTCAATAACTTAGAGTAATGATCAGGAGCTCAGACTTTGAAGACAGATACCCAACTTCAAGTCGCAGTATCCCTATTCCTTCAAGAGATGGGAGGTCTGGAACCTGCCAGGTCTGTTTCTCCACCCTGCCTGTTCCACCCCTATCCTTAAAATCCTAGGGTCTACAAACACATTTGCCAAACCATTTAATTAAAAGCTTCTGAATTAGTCCTGGCTGATGTGGCTCAGTGGACTGAGTGCTAGCCTGCAAACTGAAAGGTTGCCAGTCAGGGCACATGCCTGGGTTGCGGGCCAGGGCTCCCAATTGAGGGCATGTGAGAGGCAACCAATCAACATCTCTTGCACTGATGTTTCTCTCCCTCTCTCTCTGTCTCCCTTCCCCTCTCTCTAAAAAGAAATAAATAAAAATTAAAAAAAAACCCTTCTGAATTAAAAGAGGGAATATAATCTGCTAAGTAGGAAGAAAGAAAGAATAAATTAGGGGTTATGAGTTTTTATAGGTAGGGTGTCTACAGAATATTAAAAGCACCGCAGGCTTGAGAATCCAGTTAAAATGACACAACATAAATTTCATTCTTTTGTCATTCTCATCAACAGTTCCCAAGCTCACTCTTGAGAAAACCAGATGGTAGAGTAACTGAGGGCTACGGAATAACATGCTCGGCATAGTTGGAAGGTTAAATGTCTAGAACAGTACCTGGAACACACATGAAAATAGCCCCAAAGGGTGAATCAATGAAAAGAGGAAAAGAAGTTCTAGCAAACTGAACAAGGACAGCTACTTCCAGACAGACTGTATTCTACACTTCTCTTGCATCTTCCACTTTGACTACTGTAGTGCTGAGCACAGAATAAGCAAAAAGACTCATTGTAAATGTAAAGAAAGCTTCAGTTAATATTTCAAAAATAGATAGGTACATAGAATATGCAAATAAATTTTAGGGAAATAACTAATCCTTAAGAACTCAACACTCAGTTTATAAAAATGTTTCACTGACAGTATACTATATAGACAGATTTCATACATAAAATTATTTTCAACTATTTGTTCAGGAAGTCCCTTATGTAAGTTTTTATAAAGATTTACCTGGATTCTTCTAAAGGATGCTGGACAGTAAGAAGTCGAGGGTGTCGTAGTCGAGTTAACTGTTGGACTCCTCTTTTTAGAGAATCAATGATTTGATCCTTTTCAAATTTCTGGTATTTGTCAATCAGCTTTTTATCAAAGACAAAAACAGCCACTTCCTAATAAAAGAATTATGTAATTAAATAATTTTAATCAAGAATATGCAAAAGTAAGTTTTATTTGTGTCACGATAGTCTACAAAAACTAAAAATGCCATAAAAATTTTAGCACTATTGTGATACCTTTCTGATATATAAAAGCTGGTTTCTCCATGATTAGTAAATCTAAATATTTTTAAAGTTATGAGACCCAGAGCCCTCACCTGGGGAGAACGTAGGAAAATCTCCATACCTGAACTCTGGTATCAGAGGTACACATAAACTGTATGTAATGTGTTGTCCCCTATTAGTAATCTCTTATATAACCAGAACTGAAATAAAAGTTACAAGTGTTTAAAAATTAACAATACCATTCATAATGATAACCCTGGAGTACACTACAAAATTTTAAAATGCTTCCTGAAAAGAAAAGTTTGTACATGTCAGGGAGTTATTGTTTATACAAAAACCAATTTATAAGTATTTTGCATATGAATAACATGTAATTTCCCTCTCTCCTTCCTCCCTGTCCCCATCTTGCTATGGTAGTAATGGGAATAGTTTCCAGCACAGGAAAATGCTTCCTTCCCCTATCACATCTCTTTGAGATCATTCACAGCTAATTTCATACTACTAAAATCAAACATTTTCTTTGGCTGTCATAGGCTTTCATTCTCTCTCTATTACCCAAAGAAAAATAGTTCCCATCCAGTTACCCAATCTTAACAAATCAGTCAAAAAACAGCCTTATTGATAGCTGATACATTACGAATGCTAGAACTCCATTATAAATGGAAAGAAATCTGATAAATTCTTTGCAAGATGTTTTTTCCCATTTTTTACTGAATTTATTGAGGTGACACTGGTTAACAAAACCACGCTGGTTTCGGGTGCACAGGTCTCCAACACATCATCTCTACACTGCGCTGTGTGCTCACCACCCCAAGTCCAGTCTCCATCTCTCCACGTATTTTCCCTTCACCCTCCTCGACATCCCCCACTGCCCTCCCCACCCTGGGAAAGATTTTTAATGGCTCTTCCACAATTTCTGTAAAAGTCTCTTTCGAAATCATCTACTTAAATCTACCGCTAAACTATCAATATCCAAGACCATATCTTTTTATTTTTATTGCTTTCTCTTCTAATTATTTTTTGCCACATTATGATTGATTTCACAACTTAGCCTAGCAACCTAATCACACCAACAGAAACCCACTGCAGAATTCCAAACCAATAAATTTCTCAAATACAACTTGTTTTAAGTCGGAGGCTCCATATATGTGTGTGTGTGTATACATACACACAAACAGATGAGTTAAGGATATTAACGAATTGAGTGTCCGAAAAGTGGTAATAACATAAAGGGACTACTTAGTTACTGAATATTAATGTCCCATTCCCCAAGCATCTGTATGCTTTTTAGGAATTATTCCATTCCAGAAAGCAACCCTATGGGACCAGTTATTATCCTCAATTCAAAGACGAGGGAATGAATTGTGAAGATAAAAGTATTATCTAAGATTTCACAACTGGTAAGATGAAGAATCCAGACTCAAACCTTATCAGCCTAACCCTAGGACCCACATTCTTTGCAAAAATACCATTCTGCCCCACCCCCTGAAATAACACATGGTCCACATATATAAAGCACTCCAGTAAAACATGCCATATGCTTTCTGAAAAACAGTAATTTGAGTGAGAGCTTTAAATAGTTCTCATATATCAGTGCATTATCTTACCTCTTTTGATCATTTTGAGACACAGCACATTCAGGAGCTAAGAGTATTATGTACTATTGATTTGAACTAAAACCAAATGAAGTTCAAGTTCCTATTTCACTATTTATGTGCACAATCTTATTTTAGTAAGTATTCTGCTATAACACATTTTATAAAGGCATCCAATTTAAATGTTTAATTTTTCACGATGTTTTAAGTCTTTAAAAAAAGATCATGTGAAATGGCTCTTGAGCTCTTGCAGTTTCAGCACTTTTAAGGAGGAACACTACAGCTCATAAAATGAAGCAACAACACGATATTCTCTCAGACATTAATTTGCTTTAAGTCAAAGAAAGATTCTTGCATAGGTCAGAATAGGTTACCGACTACCTTAAAAATACTGTGTTTGTTCCAATAAGCAAATAAAATTTCAACAAATTTCAACAATTTCAACCAAGTTGTTACTAATTAACTGCCGTATTTTCCAGATTATAAAACGCACTTTCTTTTTCTCGCCGCCCCCCCCACCCCGCCAATTTGGGAGGAATAATGGTTGTTAATGCTGTTGTTGAGTTCTGTTTATATTTACATTGGTGAAATATTATGTTATTTATATTATTAAATATTTTACATTTTTTTGCTTCAAAAATTTTTTTCCTATTTTCCTCCTTTTAAACCTAGGTGTGTCTTATGGTCTGAAAATACAGTAACCCCTTAGGACTCATACTCACATCCTAAGAGAAAACTCTTAGCCTGCACCTCAAAACCTTTCATCAGAGCAGATTATCAGCCCTGGCTGGTGTGGCTCAGTGGATTGAGCACCAGCCTGTGAACCAAAGGGTCACTGATTTGATTCCCAGTCAGGGCACGTGCCTAGTTCATGAGCCAGGTTCCCAGTAGTGAGTACATGAGAGGCAACTACACATTGATGTTTCTCTCCCTCTCTTTCTCCCTCCCTTACCCTCTCTCTAAAAATAAATATTTAAAAAATAAAAAAATAGCTCATCATCTAATTTCTAATTTGTATTTTCCTTCTAGTACTTCACTTTATTAACCACTCTGCAGATACATATCACTGTGTATAACTCCTGCCACCTTATATGTATCACATATGAAGAAAGAAACCATGCCTACTGGTAGTCAATAAAAATAAGTGATTACTAGAAGCCTTTCATTATCTTGAATTAAAATCTTTTTCAACTTTTCACTACAAAAATTTTCAAACATACAGAAAAGATAATGTAGTGAAATCATCCAATATATATACCTTCCACTTAGGATACAACAACTGTTAACTCTAAATAAAAATTGAGGTCCTTTTTTTATAGAATTACTAAAACAAAATGTAAGCCATATTTGGTACTCTACTGTTCATTTATTCCCTTCATATTCCTTAAAATACATTAGAAAAGAAAGTTAGCCACTAAAATGTATTTTTTATCAATAACTTATCTTTAAACAAAAAAAGCTATGAAATTGTTTATTCAAAAAACTAGTATTTCTCAAAATGGAGGCTATATATATCTTTTGGTATAGGCCTAATTTATAATTTTTAAAAGCTACTTTGCTTATGACAAAGTTGAACACTTGCTAAAACCAAGATAGTATAAATAATAAAATCTAAGTTAATGTATACCAGTGTGTCTGGGATTCCCTAACAGCGATCATGGCCTCCACTAACCTGTCCCTCAGAGCCACCAGAGACGGTTTTTGAAATACAGAGAGTCCCTGTAATCTCTACATTATGTACCTTACACAACTGGCCAGGGGTGACCACCAAGCATCATACTCTTCATTTTTCCACATGATATTTGAGACAACATTCCTTTTTGAAAATGATAAAACAAAACCTAAATTTTTATTTAGATTGGGTTAAAATAAGGTGGTTTTGAGAAGACTGAGAGATACAAGATATATATACCCTTATATATTTTTAACTATTAAAACTAGGTATGAGAATCTCCTAGCCCAAAGTCCCTAACCTGGTGTTTACCTCAAAGTTAAAGTCAAATTTAAGATCATATATATTCTGCTATAAAATACAACTGCAATTAAGTACACTGTATGCTAGCTAGATCAGGAAAGGCTGAGAGGACAAGAAAGACACCCTCAGTCTCAATGCCCCTATACAGGGGAAAAAAAAAAACTAAGGAAAGTATCGTTTTCCTTTTTTTTTCCCTCCCAGCTTCTCTAAGATCACAGAGAGTTCTATATCTCATTGTCCTATATGGTAATACTAGCCACATGTGGCTATGGAGCATTTGAAATGTGACTAGTGTAACTAAAGAAGTGAATTTAATTTTATTTAATTTCAATTAATTGAAACAGTTATACATAGCTTGTGGCTACCATGTTGAATAGCAAAACTCTAAGCTATCTATTTTCTAAGATTTCCTCTTAATAAAAAGGCAATTGAAAAGGAATTAAAACTATTCAATTAAGAGAGAAATTTAAATGAGACTTCAGTGCCCAGGTGGGTAAAGACTTAGCCATTCCTTCAGGAATTAGCCAGTAGTCCAGAGAGGATAATCGGTTCTGACCCACAAGGTGTGAAAGAGGAAAAAAATTCAAAACTATATCCATAGAGAACACTAAAATATTCCAAAACTATCTTCTTCCTCAAAACAATGAATTGGGGACTGATGGGGGGAATGCAATAAAGTTTCCTAAAAGAACCCAGTTCTGACAGTCAGCAACTGAGTACTGCTGTATTATTTTATAATACCTAGTCAATTATCTATTACTAGTGCCTCATTCTCATGTTCTATGAGCAGCAACAGAAGCTCCAACATTACGAGAGTATGTCAGCATGTGAACTGCTAATGTGAACATGAATACCGACAATACTTTCAGTTAAGCACAAAGACATTGTTATGTTACCACATCCTTAATAAATAATGTAAATTGAAGTAAATTTTATTTTTTTTAAGATTTTATTTATTTATTTTTAGAGGGGGGGGGAGGGGGGGAGAGAGAGAGAGAGATATCGATGTGTGGTTGCTGGGGGCCGTGGTCTGCAACCCAGGCATGTGCCCTGACTGGGAATCGAACCTGCAATGCTTTGGTTTGCAGCCTGCACTCAATCCACTGAGCTATGCCAGCCAGGGAATTTTATTTTTTTCACCGTTCCCTTACATAATTGATTATAAAAGCGATTTGTGCTAGTGTTGAAGGTTTATCATTTACAAACTCCATGAGCTCTTTAAGGAGTCAATACCCAAAAAACACTTAATATTTATGGATGAGCTTTTGGTGAATTGAAAGAAAACAATATTCAAAAATTATAAATCAAATCAGCATTGAAGATACAGGTAAACTTTAAAAACAAGATTTATAGGTCAGGTATAAACCACACACCAGCAGTCTAACATACTACCAAGATCCCTACTTAATTAAAGTATAATATAATCAAAGCCAATTCAGTCTTTATAATAGACTTATTTGGGAAATGAGCTGATTTTGGAAAAGTGACAAATAATGCATATCCCCACTATATGACTGTGATAGTCACTGGAAAATATGTGTAATCAAGTCTGTAAGTCTTATAATCCAAATGTTTCACTTGTAGGAAAGTAAAAGTACTTTTGGAAATGATGATTTTTATTTTTAAAGAACATATTCTGTACAGAGGCCATACATGTGAAGATTTTTCAATTCTTTAACAATCCCAACAGAATGCTGTTAGAAAAACTTAACACTAATGAGCCTCCACATTTCTAAAAACAATTTGTTGGTCTCTTAAGTCAAATTTAAAAAACAATAATACAACTCACTCAAACTACTCCTCATTAAAAGAACAATTAGTTTTAAAATAACTTTGAAATCAGTATAAATCAAGACACATTACTGATTATACCCTACAAACATATTTCCTTCTTATGATAAAAACTATCAGGTTAAACACAAAAGAATATTAAAGAAGTCTCTCTTCTAGAAGGCTATAGAATAAAAGAGGGAATAAGAATGCACTAAGTTAAGAATGCATTTAAAGTTGGAAAAATTTAACTGGGTATATTACCAACCAATAACTTATTGACAAATATAAAGGGGAACATGACAATTTTAATTCTAAAACATACATCTTGCTAAATATTAAAATCTAATACTATGTACTCATTTGCTCAGCTGATATATTTATTTTATTAAGTAAGCAAAATTAAATTATAAGATGAGATATATATCAAACAATATATTTATAACCAGGAGCATATAAGTCAGGGCATGTTTAAAAGCATTTGTTTTTGTATGAGTTCATTAGATGCAATGAGAACTAAAAAAACCATCAATTTGGCATTTCTTAACATAAAAATGCAGATGTGCACATTATAATACTTATTAGCATGTGTGATTTTTCCTATTGGACTCAATTAAAACTTACCTGTTTTGTTGATTTTTTTGTGCCATTAAAAATCTTCCAAGCTAGCCCATTGCCACCGCTGGCAATGTGTCGCCCAACATCAAATTCCCTAGTGACAGGGTTTCCCATTACCGCACTAGTGACGTCAGCTGTTACTTTTGTAACAGTACTCTTCAACTTATTAAGCATGGACTCCATGGTTGCAATATTGAGTAATTATAGTTACCTAGAAACACAAGGGGAGAGAGGAGCTTAGATCATTTGTTTTTACTAGTTTAGGCACTTAATATTCATTCATTAGTCTGAAAAGCTTAATATACCAATACAATGAGCAAAACAATCCTACGGAGAAAAAAGCTAAATGTTGGTTTCGTCTTCTGAGAACCCAGTATAACTTGCATGTAAATCTAAGTCTAGGAACCAAACTGTTCCCTTCAACTGTTACAGGCCAGGAAAAAAAAAGACATATTCACACCTGACACTGATATGAATGTTGTTCAACTATGTAACTTGGACCCTGTAAAACATACAGTGGCATAAAGGGTCTGAATCTTCCTTCACACTAAAAACAACCACATAAAACATGAAAATAACTAATGCTATACTCAGTAATAAATTTGTATTTTATAAAAGGTTAGTTCATTAGAATTGCTATTGAATTGTGAAATCATTGAGAATATATTCTAAAAGTATTGATGACAAAAGGACAATAAAACATGCACGAGTAATAGGTCATAAAAAACATTTAAAAATTTACACACTTCTGGCCATAATAAAGACTGAATTTACCCCACCTTGAATAACTAGAAACTAGAAATATATGAAATGAATATTTTCAAACACTGAACAGGCAGCACAGGTATACGATTCCAGAGAGAAAGCAAAATTACCAGGTGAACCCTAGGACTGCCCCAGCTTTCCTGGAGACACAATACAAACCCAATAGCAAAGAGCAGAAGTCCAAGAAGCAGTGTAGCTCAGTTAAAAAGTCGAAGAGGCAAACTGAAAATCAAGAATGCTGAGATAGATGAGAATTCTGGAATAGAAATAGAAATGCAGAGAACGGGAAAGTAAGGTGGGGGGCCGGAGAGGGGGGACGGAAGTGGGGTAGGGAGGGGAGAGCTCTGAAACAGAGCTCTAGAAATTTGCATTAGGAGTCCCCTTGAGGCTTTGTCATTACTAACATGCACTTGCATAGCACAAAACTCCACCAGGTCAGGCAAGGACTAACTAGAGAGCTGTGAGCTGAACAGTGCCAGAGTTCACAGACAGCTGCAAATCATTTAACTTCTCACCAGCTTGAATGAAGAGTCCTTGTTGATCATTAAAGACAGTCAGTAGAAATCCCAAAAGGACCATGCCTTACTAAGACAGCCTATTCTAAACTCACCCTAACAATTTAAAAGCGATCCTCAAATGGTCAAACTAATCACAAATTACTTAACCTACCAGAAAAAAACCCACACTCATTAAAGAAAAAACAAACACTAGATACTAAAACAATAGGACATTCAAAATGTTCAGCATGCACACAATAATTATTAGACATGCCAAGAAGCTAGAAAATATCATAATCAAGGCCAAAACCAGTCAATAAAAACAAACTCCAAAATGATAGATTGCAGAATTAACAAAGACATTAAAAAGCTATCATATGTCCAAATATTTAAAGGAAGGCATGAACATAATGGAAGAAAATGGAATATTTTTTAAAAATACAAATGAAAATTCTAGAGATGAAAAATAAAATAACTCAAATAACTTAGAGGATATAATGAACAGATTAAAGTGTAGGGAAAAAAAGATTAGTGAAAACTGAAGGTGGAGTAAAAGGCTGAAAAAATTAAAGTCTCAGTGACAAGGTCATGGTCTAACATATATAATTGAGGGGAAGAAGGAAAAAAATTTGAAAATATAATGGTCAAAACTTTTCCAAATTCAATGTGAACAGCAAGAAATTTAATGACCCATAAGCAGGATAAACTTAAAGAACACCATGCCTAGACATGTCACATCAAACACCTGAAAATCAGTGGTTAAGAGAAAGATCTTAAAAGCAACCAGAGAAAACAGGAAAATTATACAGAAGAACAAAGATAAAAACATTCCCCAGACTTCACATGAGAAACTACCCAAGCCAGAAAACAACCAAATGAGTACTAAAAGAAACTTGTCAACCTGGAATTCTGTAAGTCATGGGAAAAACACTTTCAAAAATAAATGTGAAATAAAGACTTTTTCAGGAAAACAACTATCTGAAAGAATTTGTTGCTTATATTCACAATGAGATATGTTAAGGAAAGTTCTTTAAACAGAAGGAAAAAGATAAGCAGAGGAAATCTGAATCTACAGTAGGAACAGAGGATGCTGGAAATAAAAATTAAATGGGTGTATTTCAAAATGGGTGTATTTCAAAAACTCATCTTCAAAAACAGCAGATCATTGAAAGCAAAAACAACAAAAATACATTGTGCTTAAGTAACAAATACAACAAAAATAAGCCAAGGACAGGAGAGGGGAAACATTATATGTGAGGTAGTACAACATCATCTGAAGGTAGACTGCAGCAAGTTAAAGACATATTATAAACTCTACAGTAATAACTAAAAAAATAAAGATATAGCCTAAAAACCAATAATGGAAATAAAATGGAATCCTAAAGTAAACTGAATAGAGAAAAGATAGGAAAAGAGAAACAAACAAACAACAAGTGACGGAGAGAAAACATATCAAAATAATAGATTTAAATCCAACCAGAAAAATAATTACATTAAGTGTAAATCATTAAAATTCCAGTTAAAAGGCACAGACTGTCAAACTAGATTTAAAAAGCAAGACTAGACTATATGCTATTTATAAGAAACCCACTTTAAAACCACTTTACAAGATGATTAAAAGTAAAAGAAGGTAGCCACAAGCTGTTGTGGTTACATTATTAACAGAACAGGCTTCGAGGCAAAGGGAGACACTGATCAAGCTGTTAATTCATCAAGAGGACACAACAAGCCTAACTGTGTATACACTCGGTAATAGAGTTCCAAAATAAATGCAGCAAAAAGTGATAGAACTGAAAGAATTAAAAGACAAATCCACAATCACAGTTGGAAAACTTCAAACAAAGGTCCTCTCTCAGTAACAGATGACAGACAGGCCAAGTGCACAGAAAATCAGGAAGAATACAGAGGACCTGAACAACACTATCAAACAATCTGACCTAAAACACTCTACAACAGCAGAATACATTTTTGTTTCACAGATGCATGAATATGCAGGAAAATTAAGTGCTGAGCCATAAAACATATCTCAACATTTAAAACTACTGAAATATTATATATTCTTTGATCACAATGAAATTAAACTAGAAATCAGAACAGATAATTATCTAAAAAAATGCAAATACTTGAAAATTTAACAACACTTCTAAATAACCCTAGGGCTAAATAAGAAATCAGATAACATTTTGAAATATTTTGAAGTGAATGAAAATTAACAAGCTGTGGGATGAAGGTAACACAGTGTTCAACAGGAAATTTATAGCTTTATGTGTTTACATTAGAGAAAAAAATCCAAGATCAATGGTTTAAGCTTCTACCTTAGAAAGCTGGTAAAAAAGAGAGAAAATCAGGCTCAAAATATGTAGAAAAAAGGAAATAAAGAAATCAATGAAACAGACTAAATTTAATGTAATTTAATAGTGTATGTAATAGAGAATTGAAAAAGAAAAAAAATCAATGACACCCAATTTGTTTTTAAAAGGTAAACCTCTAGATACATTAAGAAAAAAATGACCTATATCAGTAACAGAGAAAATCCTACAGACTCTAACTCTATATGTCTTATAGATGCTAAATAAATAAAGCATTGTATAATGAAAGATGTTATGTCAATTAATTCAACAACTTGAATGAAATGAAAAAGTCCTTGAAATCCACAACTACCAAAATTGAGTCAAGAAAAAACAGAAAGTCAGAATAGTCCTATATAAAAAGAAATTCAATTCATAACTACAACCCTTACCACAAAGAAAACTCCAGGCTCAGGGGCTTCCCTGTTGAATTCTATCAAACATATAGGAAAGGAATAACGAAGCTGATGCAAGCTCTTCGAGAAAATTTTATGTTATGTAGTCTGTGCTGTCCTAATACCACCAAATAATGACATAAGAAAACTGAGTATTACTAACACTCACCAACATGTAAAAATCCTTAACAAAAACTAAGAAAGTTCCTCAACTTGCTAAGTGATACCTTTGAATACCTAGAGCTAATATTATTTTAAAGATGAAAGATTGATGGCTTTCTCCCTAAGTTTGGGGACAAAGTAAGGATACCTACTTTAACCACTTCTATTCAGTACTCCAATGGAGGTCGTAGCTAAGGCAATAAAGAGAACAAAATAAAAGTCATTCAGATTGGGAAGGAAGAAGTAAAACTCTTTATTCCTAAATGACATGATCATGTAATATAGGTCAGAATAAATCTATGAAAAAGCTACCAGAACTAATACATGAATTTAGCATGACAGCAGACTACAAGAACAATACATTTGAAAAGACTTGTTTTCTACATAAAACAGCTGAACAATGAAATTTCAAAAATATGATTTCAAGGATATGAAATAACCTATGGGTAAATTTAACAAGACATACAACATTTATACAATAATAACAACAAAAAATTGCTGAGAAAAATTGAAGACTAATACAAGGTCTGCCCAGAAAGTATCCAGCCATGTAATATGAAAAATAGCGACATTTATTGAAGAAGGTACAAGATACAAGAAACATTGTACGCAGGACAATGACACCTCAGTCCCCTTCAAAGTAGGCACCTTGAGACCTCACAGTTCTCCCGTCTCTTCCACTGTTTAAAACACTGCAAAATCCTTTGTTGGAATCACCATCAGCTGCCCTGTCCTATTTTCCTGAATCTCACTGACAATCTGAAATCTCTTTCCTTTCAAAGGTGATTTTAGTTTCATGCCAATACCCTACGTCAAAGTCTCAGACACAACAGCTTTTGGAATCTCCACATCAGCTTCTAGTTCTCACACTGTCAGTCACTAATCTTTGCTGACTGCAGCCCGCACGTGAGTATTCAACATTCTCAGGTGCTCTGCTTGCTGCACGCCTTCCAGAATGCAGACCACTTACAACAGATTCTCCACCATTTTTGAAGCATCTGTGCCCCAATTCTATTTGTGCTGCATTCCTTGCATAGTCCCCAAAAGCCATCTGAATCATTTGAATAGTTTCTACAGAGGAACATTAAGCTTAACACAAAATCTGATGCAGATTTGTTGCTCTACTCAGTCATTTCTAATGTGACGGCCACACAGCACACATGCTCACTCAATGGCATCTACTGCCCCCACTGACTAGTACAGTCAAGTCCTCACTGTTCACACATACGCATTCTAGTCCACTCTCCTTGGCTGCCAGGTTACACTGATGTCGTGCAAACCATTCTCATTATATTAACAATGGCTGGACTCTTTCCAGACAGACCTCCTATATGAAAAGACTGTGTTCATAGATTGAAAGCCTCAATATTGATAAGATGTCAATTTCCCCCATCAATCTATAAATCACTGCAATCAAATCAGATCCCAGAAGCTTTTGTAGAAATTAATAAACTGATCCTAAAATATTGCCGTGAAAAGAGGCCCACGGGCTTCACTGGATTGCCCAAAGAGGCCATGGTACAAAGAGAAGTTTAAAATCCTATCACTCTTCACATTTTCAACTTCCATGCATGCGCTTTCCTAAAACTGATTCCTCCTGAGAACAGTCTGTGTACTGCAAACTTTCCTTAACCAACTCTTTCTTTCTCCTACTTTACAAAGAAAAGTATTTTTCTCAGCCATCCTAGTCTTATCATATGGCATTCACTCAGGTCTAAAAAACTTTGGAGGTAGGAAAAAGGCAATTTGAGAATGCATAAATCGTGAGATAAAATTCCTTATGAGTAAAGCAAAAATAAACTTGGTAAGAAATACTAAAGGGGGTTATGCTTTATTTCTTCCAGACCAGATATCAACAGAAAGACCCCATGCCTTATCTATTACAGAATTGCAACTAAGAAACAAGATGGATGTCACAGGAATGTATAGGAACAAATGTATTTAAATTAATAAGCAAAAACTTCAAGGTTCATGAAAGTAACACATAATCACAAGACACAATATAGAAATTAGATTCTTTGTACTATCCTAACTCTTGACAAAAAACTTCAGAAGTGTACTGTTTTTCAAAATTAGAGACTATACAAGAAAAAGATTTTTAAGGCCACTGGACTGAGGTACACTAAGTTTGTGCCCTACTTTCCTCTCCTACATGTTTAAACTGTAAATAGAAAACACTCACTTTCTCTTTTTAATTTAATGCTGCATTTCTGTAAGCAGTTAGAAAACACTGCTATTAGCATTATAAAACATTTATTGCTATGCCAAATTGTTCTCCATGAACATTTGCTGCTGGTTTTGAATAGCAAGGTGAGGGGGCACAAAACCCTATTTAAAACCTGCATATGCAGTCCTCTGACTCTGCCTGCGTAGCCATATATTGCACGTCATGCACTTGTTAGACACTGGGAATACAGATGTACACGGACACATATCTGCTCTTTAGAGACTCAGACCAGTAGCAGACTCAGGCCTGCAAAAATTTATAGCAATTAACTGGGGGTATAAATGTACCATGTTATGGGAACACAAAAAATGGACTAAAAAACAAAGTGTCCTTCAGATAGAAAAAAATGGGAAGGAGTATTCCAGAAAGGATGTGCCAACCCAGGAAGGGGAGGAAGACTATGATGTGATCTGAAAACTACAAATACTGTAGTTTTGTATGAAAATAAAAGATATTCTGAGTTAATATTCAAATTGCAGATGCTCATCCAACAGAGTCAACAGAAACAAACACGGAAATTCATCTGATAAATTATTTAATATTTACTTAATACCCACTATGTACCCGATACCAAAAAAGCAGCAAAGGAAAAATAAGTCATGAAAGTTCTTACCATCAAAGAGGCAAGAGAGAGAAGTAAACCAACCACAGCATTAGCCTACAGTGATAAAATGCTAAAGAATATACATGCACAGTGTTACAAGAGCAAAAAGAGAAACAGATGGAAGAAAGTTTCCCCAAAACAGTAGTACTGAGATGTCTTTATAGGTGAGTGGGAGTGAACCAGACAGTGAATGGTAGTACAGGAGTAATAACAAAGCAGTTCAGATAAAAGCTGAAGTATAAGAAAGAAGTAAGGGAAAGGAGACTTAGAAAAGCCAAGTCACCAAGGGTATAAAGTAGTAAGAAATCAATCTATAATAAGCCACAGAAGGATTTCAGGCATGAGGTAATGTGATCAATCCATTAAGCACAGTGAATGATATAATAGGGGTGAAAGTATGGAATATGGTGAGACTAAAGAGTACATCAATATGTAGTTCAGGGAATATGGTGTGTGGGGGGGTGTGCGCAAAAAATACAGACAGACCTGGAAGTAGGGACAAAGAATATAGGGAAGAGATGGTAAGTTTAGGGAGTATTTCAAAAGTGCTAGTTACATGGATATTTACTTTATGATTGTATATTAAACTTCATTATGCACTTTTATATATTATATATCAAAATTTTAAAAGAGGGGGAGGTTGCTGAATTAAGGAAATAGCAGTAAGGAGAAGAAAGGGAAAATTAAGAAACAAGTATGAGTTAGAACTAAGAGAACTTACTGACCAATTAGATAAAGGGAAGGGACAAAACTAGGAATCCCAATCAGGTCTCTAACTTCAGAGTCTAGGTGGAGAGTGAAACTCTTTACCAAGGCAGGGCTGAAAGGAGACAACTGGTTCTTTTATGGGAGGAAGAACTCAATTATGGACATGCTGAATTTGAGTTGACTTAATGATATTCATATGGAGATATATCTAGTAGGTTTTTAGATATGCAGGCCAAAAACTTAGAAAAAACTTCTTGTTTGAAGATCAAAATTTGGGCATCATGAGCTTACAAGCATACAGTAGTTAAGACCGTGGGCTTGAAAATGGTGACCCAGGGTGACCCAAGAAAAATATCACAAGAGCAACAGAAGGCTAAGGACAGAAAGAAGTAAATGAACTTATAAAACAAAATTATGAATTATTACCAATAGCCTTTTGTCATAAAACAAATCTAGAATCCATATATCTTTTCTTAAAATGAATGACAGTTTTTCAAATTTTCACTTGATTAATGAATAAGCATATTTTTCCCAAAGGCAAAGCTATAAATGACAGAAATATTTATTCATTTAAGCCATTTCCCCTTATACACAATTTAGTAGAATTCACTTTAAATTCAATTATCTTTCCCTCCTAAATCTCAGCCAAAATAAGATTTGGGACAGCTTCAATATGATCCCAAGATTATACCTTTCTACCATCTGGCTCAGCCATCGCTTGGATTTTAGTAGAATCAGTAGGTGAAGCTGCTGTATTACTAGATTTTGCATGCACCTGACAGAAGGTGGACTGAGTATTACAGCACCTGATGGCAGGTAGTTGAAAAGAATTGGCAATTCTTTCACTTCTGCCCACTCATAAACTCTAAACATAGCAAGAATATAATAGCTAAAATTATATTTATGCTAAAAAAGTTTGAGTTTTCAAGTAATACAAGTGCAAAAAGAGTCCCTTAATTTGCCAAGAAAATGTTGCAAAGTAGAATTAGCTTGCATTTTATTGGAAATATAATGCAAATAAGGTTACTGTAATTACATCTGATAATGAAATATGTTTAGTAACTGTTAGTTTCAAGGCACCTGGCAGAGACTATACTTTCAATAAGCGCAAAATATTATTACATACTTACTACAAAGAACAATAATACAAATAAATCTAAGTGAACTCAAGATAGTTTGTTGTATTACTTAAAGAGGCACCAGGGTCTGAGATTTCTTTCTATGTAAATGCCTGAAAATAAAAGAATACCACTTATATAGTCACTTTGTTAAGCATACATAAAATGAAATTTTGTAATTTGAAATAAGAATTACATTAACATGACATAAATACATTTGGTAAAATTATTGATAAAATTTGGGGAATATTTTTGTGCTTATACTCCTGTATGTAGTGCTTATTTGTTTATATTTAAAGAAGATGATCCTGAGATACACTCTTGAAATACATGTTTTCTTCTTCCTGTGGGAGCACTCAGAGATTAGTAGAAATTATAAAAAGAAATCATTTTTTAAATCATTTCAAAATGGTTAACACCATTCTTTGGTCTATATAGAAGTCATGTTTAATCTTACTCAGAAAAAAAAGACTATACTGAGTACAATCATTCTCTTTATAACCACAGAAAAGTATCTAATAATTATCAGTTGAGCTACAAGAGATTACTTCCAGAGGACAAACCCAATTTTAAGAAACAAACAGAAAACACGAAAAAGACTTAGCTATGTACTGTGAAGTATATATCCATTCAATAAATTACTGGGTACCTACTAAGTAGAAAGCACCATGTTAGATACACTAGGAGAAACAAGAAGTAAAACATTCAGTTTCTATCACTGCTTACAAACTTAAGACCACTGTACAGTAAGATTTAAAAAGCAACATGAAAGATTATGAGGAAATATAAGTTAAAATATCAATTAGTAAATAAGATCTGAGAAGAGACTACACCCAACTCTTTTGAAGGCAACTCCAGCACATGTACCTAGTGTACATGACGTCAATCAGATTCTTGAAATTATTGTGATTAAAAAAAAAAAAGTAGCAGCACTGGGGTGGCAGAGTCTTATTATTCAGCCCCTTCAGCTGGAAAAGAGGGAAAAGGAAAGCCTGGGTAGGAAACTTGACTAAATGATCAATAAGGTCACTTCTAAGGCCCACAGTTCTTCCTTGATTTAAGAACATATAAAATCTGAATACACTGTAATACAGTGTGTGAAAACTAACATTGATAAAGTACTGAAGTGCTGTCTAAGACAATGGTTTTCAAACTCCAGCGCACATCTAATAACATCTAATGACCGAATGCCTTGTTAAACCATATAGATGCTAATGTACCATCACAAACCTTTGGAACCAGAATCTAGACTATAAAGGTGCAGTCAGGGCATTTGTAGTTGAGCAGCTCCCCCAGGTGATTCTGCTGTAAGGTGTAAGAATTAAGGGTTATATGATTAAATACACAATATTCACTGGCAAGGAAACCTGGGTCAAATGCCAGTTCTAATACTTAATACTCGCACCAACTAGCCTCCCTAACACCACTTCCAACCTTTAAAAAGGAGGAAATGCCACCCATTTCTCAAGTGATTCCTGTGAGGATTAAAGGTGATGAGGTATATAAACTGTTTAGTACATTTAGTAAGCATTCAATGAATTCATTTAACAAACATGTATTAAGCACTTACACAGCACTAGAAGATGAAGAACATCTCATTAAATTGTTAAGTATTAATAAATATGGCAACTCTGCAATGGTGTTAAGAGAACATATAATTTGGGGAATCCATGCTAATCACGAAAGTTTTCTCAAAGTGAGCCAAATGATGAGTAGGCATTAACCGGATGAAAAGGAAAAGAAATGCATTATCAAGCAGAGAAAGCTTCATAACCAGAAGCCAGGTACCTAAAGCACAACAGAGTGATCAGGGCAGAAAGGAATGCCAGAAAGAACGGTGGGGAAGAGGCTGCAAAGGCAGTCAGCGGAGCCAAACAGGCTGTTAGGATTTTAGTTTCTCTTAAAAACAACGAAAGCCACAGAAGGATTTTAAATATGGAGACAACATGATTAGATCTGCATTTTTAAAATGTCACTCAGTCTAGTGTGGAAACCTGGGGGGTGGGAGTCACAGTAATGCAGGTAGCCCATTACAGGGCTAGTGACACTTCAGATGAGAGATGATGGTGGCTGGAATTGGATTACAAGTGGCGAAGATGAAGAGAGACAAGATATTCAAGAGGCAAAATCAACAGGACTTAATGAGAACTAGCTAATGAGGCACAAGAGAGAGGAAGCTGTCACACTTCTACAGAAAAAGACAGATGATGAAGCTAGTCACTTAAACACAATAAGAAGACCTATTTTTCTTGGGGAATAAATCATGTGAGCATGAGTAGTTATTCCCAATTATAGGGTCGATTTGTACAGAAATATCTGTTGTATGGATATGCCTGTATATATTTCACTGGTCGTTCGTGGATCTTAGAGACAGAAGAATAGGATTCTGAATGTGTGGAGTGGATCTGAACAGAATGAAGAGCCTTAACTTCCATTACAATTTTTTTACATAATCCCCTGAAAGTGTCTTTTATGAGTACAGTTTAATATTGACAGGAATTCTACCAACCCCAGCTGATAAACCATGTTTAAGCCTTTTCAAAATTAACATTTATACTTTAGGACAAGAAGCCAAACAAAAAGAGCCTGTAAATTTCCAAAGGTAGCTTCAAGCACCAGACCATGAGAGTTTTACAGAGACAGGCTGTAAAACTGGGTTAATTTTCCAGAATGGAGAGCATGTGAATGCCTCTTACAAAACTTCTTACTCATAGAATCCAATTTGTAAAACAAATCATCATACAGATAATTCTTGAATTTGATCTACAAAAAACAGCTTGCAATTTACAACTCTTAAGTCACTACTGATACAGTTTCTTTAAGTCGCCTGAGTGGGGAGACTCATAAAGAGTTGTAGGGACTGACTTCACCATATTGGTTTCCTTAATTTCTAATCACAGGCATGAATCCAGTTGGATCCCAAGAAGTTTTTGCAAGCTTTATCGGTCTAAACCTCCCTCCATCCTTTCTCTTCCGCTTACAAAGACCCGAGCGCAGAAGCTTCCGAAGAGGTTTTCAGTCTTAACAAAACACCTGCCCCACCCACCTCAAACACAATAACCTTCCGTCCCAGACCTACACCTACTGTCAGAAAATGACGCCGGGCGGTAACCCAGGTTATCAGACGTCGACCTCAGAAGTGAGGGGAGCTGTCTCACCCAGTCCCGGAGGAGTGTCCAATTTCCCAAAAGGGAACCAACAGCTCCACTACGGAAACCCGAGCTCCCGGGCCGGACCGGGGGGCTCTCCCCGCTGCAGACGACTCCGGCCCCAGGTCTCCCGTCACTTCAAGGCCTCTTCTGGGGACTCGGGCCTCTAGGAACCCCCTTCCGGAGCTCGCCGCTCCCCGAGCTCGGCTTCACGCGGGCGCCCACTGCCCTGCCAGACCGGCCGTCAGCCTGAAGGCCCGTCACCTAGCAACAGCCGCCAGCACTCGGGGTCTTGGGAGGCCTAGCCCCGGCGCGGGTCCTTTCCCATTCCTTCCTCGCCGGCCATGGCAGCCCAGGCAGGTGCGCGGCCGGAGAGGAGGTCACTCCGTGCCCGGGGGCGGTCACTCACCTCTTCCCTCTTCGCTCAGGAAGGGCGGTGCTGAGGCTCGTTTCCCCCGCCCCGCCAAACGCCTCCCGGTTGCTCCAGCTCAGCTTCAGCGTCCGGCGGAAGCTGTGGCTTACTCCATAGCCTTATCCACCCGCGCGCCCTCACAGGCTAGAACTGGAGGAGGGAAGGGGGAGGGGAGGGGAGGGATTGGGGAGGAAGAGTGAGGGATAAGGAAAAAGACCGAAAGACCGGCCGGCCAGGGCATTACGTCACTTCCTGCTGGTTCGGTAGGGGCGGGGCTGGAACTTCCTTTGCCTCCGCCCCCTGAGGATCAGGCGGGGGCGGGGTTACGGGCCGGGGGAGGAGCCGGCGTGCGAGCTTCAGGCGGTTCTTTCAACCCGGGGGTTCTGTAACTTTGTCAGCCAGAGCCAGCCTCCCGGCCCAGGGCGAAGCAGGTCGAATTTCGGGAGTCACAGAGGTGGCTTCTGCCGGAAAAGAGAACGGGTAGCCACACAGATCCTAACCAAATGTGCTGAAGGGGAGGGCCGCTGAGGGTAGAGGGTGGTTTGGACTACGAGCCTCAGCCTTCTGGGGTCCGCCCCTTTCCGACGCGCTTGCTCTCCCTGGTCAAGCACTAAGAACCAGGACTTGGACTTATATGAACTGCTCTCCTTGGGAAGTCAAGGAAAGCAGTGCTTCTCGAACTTTAGTGTGCACACGAGTCATTTGGGGATTTTGTTAAAGGCAGTTTGGACTCAGGAGGAGTCTAATGTTCTGCGTTTCTCATGAGCGCCCAGATAATGCGAGCCAGTGCTGTTGGTCCACAGGCTATACTTAAAACTACAAGGGCTTGAAGTACTAGATGGCAAGTTCCTTGAGCACGAGGACTATTTCTTCTAGCCTACTTGTTTAATACAGGTTAAAGACAGATGGTCCACGGAAAATATCCTTGACTCCACCACTCACAGTCTTCTAGCCCTCTCCACCCCACCCCAACCCTACTCCGTCCCTACCCCATCCATCACCCCCATTCTAGTCTAACTCCTTTTCACTGCTCACCTTCCACACTCCACTCCGCACTGTCTAGAGTGTCTTGAGCTAGTATTTAAAGTATAGACAGGCGAACAGCTTGTTAGTAAAGGTATGAGGCTGATGGGATTTTATTTGTCATTTTGTCATATACATCGGACTATTACGTAAAATTGGTCAACCTGTTTCCAGTTATTTATAGTGAAAGGAGAGAGCTTAAATTCTTGAATTTCATTTTTTAATTGTTTTATTCTTGTTCAAGTACAGTTGTCTGCATTTACCCCCCACCACTCTGCCCCCAACCCAGCCATCCCTACCTCCCTCCCCTGATCCCACCCCCTCTTGGTTTTGTCCAGGAGTCCTTTATAGTTGTTCCTGAAAACCCTTCCAAATTCTTGAATTTTAATTCAAAAAAATCTAGAAACAGTATTCTTGATGTTTCAACTTATTCCCTTATCATTCTTCATTTTCTTTATTTAAAAAATTACTGGGGTGCAGGGGACAAGGAGTGACTGTTAACTGTATGGGTTTCTTTTTTGTTTTTTTATATGTATGGGTTTCCTTTTGAAGTGATGAAATGGTCTGCAGTAATAATAGTGATGGTTGTATAACTTTGTGACTGCACTAAGAAAACAATGAATTGTTGATTGGGAGTAAAAGGGAGAAAACTGTACTTGAACAATCATTAAAATAAAAAAAAAGAAAGAAAACAATGAATTGTACACTTTTTAAAAAAGGCTGAATTTTGTGGTATGTCAGTTATGTCTCAATAAAAATTTTGCTGTCTCCAATTAATTAAAATTTTACATATATACATTATAAAAATTTGGAAATATAAAGATTAAAACCCAAACATCCTCTTTTATTACAATCCTACTTCCCAAAGTTTAGTAGTTTGAAGTTTATCCTCTCAATCCTTCCTTCTATTTATTTACATATATTTGTGTGTAGTTTGAGAATTCATTTTTACATAAGTAGGATGATAGTATACAAATTGTTCTCAACTTGTTGAGTTTTTGTTTTTTTTTGTTTTTCCTATTTAATGGTATCCTTTTATGCTATAAACCTTATTCTCCCTAATGGCTGCTTAATATGCCATAGTTAGGCTATGCCATAATTTATTTAACAATTCTCCAGATGATGGACATTTTTGTTGTTTTCAGGTTTTCATTGTTACTCACAAGTAAACTTTTTTTTTTTCAACAAGAATAGCTGACAGATAAATAGATCAGTTTCATGAGCTCCTTGCCCTATATCTCTCTCATGAAGAGTTTGTGCCATTGGTCAGAAATGGAAAAAGAAGAAAAAGACCAAAACCTGGTGAAACCACATCTCTGTAATAATAAAGACTCTAATGAGTGTGTACATTCCTTTTATTTTTATTTGTTTATTTTTTTAGAGAGAGGGGAAGAGAGGGAAAGAAACAGTGTGCGGTTGCCTCTCACGTGGCCCCCACTGGGGAACTGGCCTAAGACCCAGGCATGTGCCCTAACGGGGAATCGAACCGGCGACCCTTTGGTTTGCAGCCCACACTCAGTCCACTGAGCTACACCAGCCAGGGCTGCGTTTCTTTTAAATGTGTCCTGATATAATATCCTTCAAAATTAAGCATGCCTAGTAGTTAATCATGTAACATTAGGGTTTATAAATTCAGAGTATAATACATTTCATATCAGTAAAGTAAGTTACTAGGTTTTCTCTGTTTTTATTGACAGACAAACATAGTGCAATCTTAGCAAATATATTATGGTTTACATAAGATGAGAGTAGAAACTTAAGAAAGACAACGGCAGCAGATATGCCATTAAGAACACACAAAGACTGTTTTACTGGTTCTGATGCTATTGATGTAGTATTAAGACATCTTACGCAAAATATGTGCCTAAGTATTAATGCTATTTTTCGTCTTAAAGGAGTTGATCTTTGCCAAATTCTAATGAACCATAAAGTACTTGAATCAGTAGGAATGAAGCTATTCAAAAATGAGAAGAAATTGGAATTTGAAGTTTAAAACAATACTCCACGGGTTTCTAGGCAATAGATAATCTTCTGTTTTTTTGCAAAAGAACAGAAAGGATACAGAGAATGGGTCAACAGATAAGATAAATGCCAAGCAATCTCTAAGGTTAGTGTTAATTAAAATACTGTGATGTGCTGTGTTTAGATGCTGGCAGCACAGTCGTCACTGAGTTAAACTTGAATGTCATGCTTTCAGTTTTTTTCAGAAGTCAGTAAAAAAACAGCCTTGTAAAAATAATCTATTTCAACTGATTTGTATTTCATGGATAAAAAATATTCACCTTTCTGGAAGTTAAGTTTTCACACTAAAACTTTTGGGGAGAAGTATATTAGGAAGTTTCTCTGCTCTAACAAATCAAGCAGGAATGAAACTTGCTGTTATCCACTGAAACCTGATTGTTCTGTGATCCTCAAGCACAAAAACAACCCCTTAAGACCTATGAATAGATAAAAAAGTTAACAATAAAACAATAGAGACACTATCTAATTTTATAAACTTAAATAATTAGCTGGCCAACAAATAAGCCATGTTTTGTTTGGAAAAAGATGGCTGGTTAAAGGTATGTAATTGGCAACACACCTCTACAAAATTCAGCTAAAGGAAGGATTGAGTTTCTCTATTTTTTAAAAGGCCAACTCTTAGCTCCTAAATAGCTGAGAAACCATCTTCATGTGAACTGAGCTGAGCGCCCTGCCAGCAGTGAGAAAGCAGTGCCGTTACAGGGCCTCGGGCTTCATCACAAAATTGCGTTCGTGAGACAGCAACCACCTTTGCTGACATTTAATTTGTTCATAGTTGTTTGTTTCTTACTGAATATCATGATTAATGTTTCAAAAATATATGTGGGTTGTTTTAGAAATGTTAGGGGTTCTGAAGGTGTAGAACACAACCTTCCCCTCACCTCTGCAGGGCGGGTCTTAGGAGAATGTCTGGTATCAGCAAGAGCATTTCTGCTGTTAATCTGTTTTGCTTCACCCCCAGAAGAATATGTTTGTATAAAGGTTTCCTCAGTTAAAATAAAGTTTGAATCCTACCGAGCATACTACATTTCTCCTCTCAAAAAAAAAACCCCAAACATTTATATACTTGATGAAATAGCCTGTTTATTTGTGTTTATTTCCCACTAATGTATGAGGCACTAGCAGCGGTGTCTAACCCGCAGCCCATGGGCTACATGAGGCCCAGGATGGCTATGAATGCATCCCAACACAAAATCATACATTTACTTAAAACCTTTTTTTTTTGGCCCTGGCTGGTTTAGCTCAGTGGATTGAGGGTGGGCCTGCGAACCAAAGGGTCGCTGGTTCATTTCTCAGTCAGGGCACATGCTTGGGTTGCCAGCCAGGTCCCCAGTGCAGGGTGTGTGAGAGATAACCACATATCCATGTTTCTCTTCCTCTCTTCCTCCTTCCCTGCCCCTCTCTCTAAAAATAAATAAAAATCTTTAAAAAAAAGTGGGTTTTTTTGCTTATCAGTTTTCGTTAGGGTTTGTGTATTTAATATGTGGTCCGACACAACTCTTCCACTTACAGTGTGGCCCAGAGATGCCAAAAGGTCGGACACCCCTGTAAGGAACAGTCTTGACCTTATTCATTACACCCCCACTGAATGGGACAGCACCTAATTGTTGGCTGGTGTGTGAACATTTACTCTATAAATGACTTGAGTACAACCTCATTTTATAAATATTTTCTTTTTATATATATGTGCTAGTCATACACATATGTACAGATACCTGTATGTATGTGTGTCCTCTCCTCAGTGTTGCATGGATTGCACACTCCTCACATGCAGAGTCTGTCTCCTCTGTGACTCACTCAGCCCAATGGTCACCGAATATGAAGTGCCTCATGAATATGACCACAGTGATAGTATGTGTTGCCACAATCCCCTTTGTGAGTGTCATTTTCCTATATAGAACTAGATATTCTGTTTATCATCTCTGTATTTAACTAGTATGTTCTAGACAGTGCATTTCTCTCCTCCTCCTCCTTCAGGGCTTTGCTCAAATATTATCTTTCCAATGATAGTTCCCATGTATCTTATTTAAAATTGCAACGTTATCTCCTAACACTACTTCTCTCATTTGCTGCTTAATTTCTCTCCATAGAACTTACCACTAACTGCCATGCTTCATATTTTACTTTTTGTTGTTTATTGTCTGCTTCCCTACCCCCACTAGAATATAAGCTCCATTAAAGCAAGGATTTTTTTTTTCCACCCACTGGCTGGTGTGGCTCAGTGGATTGAGAGCAGGTCTGAGAACCAAAGGGTCACTGGTTTGATTCCCAGTCAGGGCAATGAGACCAACTGCGGAAACTGAGTTGCAGACCAGTTCTCCAGTAGGGGGTGCTTGGGAAGTAACTGCACATTGATGTTTCCCTCTCTTTCTCCCTCCCTTCCCAAAAAATAAATAAAATATTTCATTTTTTAGTATATTTTATTGATTATGCTATTACAGTTGTCCCATTTTTTTCTCCCTTTTATCCCCCTCTGCCCTACACACTCCCTTTTCCAGGATCACCCCCCTTAGTTCATGTCCATGGGTTGAACATATAAGTTCTTGGGCTTCTCCATTTCCTATACTATTCTTAACCTCTCCCTGGCTATTTTGTACCTACCAACTATGCTTCTTATTTCTCATACCTTTTCCCTCATTCTTCCCCCTCCTCCTCCGCACTGATAACCCTCCATGGGATCTCCATTTCTATGATCCTATTCCTGTTCTAGTTTGCTTAGTTTTTGGTTTTTTTAGGTTGAGTTGTTGATAGTTGTGAGATTGTTGTCATTTTACTGTTCATATTTCTGATCATGTTCTTTTTCTTAGATAAATGCCTTTAACATTTCATATAATAAGGGTTTGGTGATGATGAACTCCTTTAACTTGATCTGAGAAGCACTTTATCTGCCCTCCCATTCTAAATGATGGCTTTGCTGTATAGAGTAATCTTGGATGTAGGTCCTTGCCTTTCATGACTTTGAATACTTCTTTCCAGCAAGGTTTCTTTGGAGAAATTAGTTGATAGTCATATGGGAACTCCTTTGTAGATAATGCTCTCCTTTTCTCTTGCTGCTTTTAAGATTCTCTCCTTATCTTTCATCTTAGGTAATTTACTTGTGATGTGTCTCAGTGTGTTCCTCCTTGGGTCTAACCTCTTTGGGACTCTCTGAGCTTCCTGGACTTCCTGGAAGTCTATTTCCTTTGCCAGAGTGGGGAGGTTTTCCTTCATTATAAGTTTCTAAATAAGTTTTCAATTTCTTGTTCTTCCTCGTCTCCTGGCACCCCTATGATTTGGATGTTGGAACATTTAAAGTTGTGCCAGAGGTTTCTAAGCCTCCTCATTTTTTGGGATTCTTGTTTCGTCATTCTGTTCCAATGGAATGTTTATTTCTTCCTTGTGTTCCAAATTGTTGTAGAGTCCTGGTTTCCCTCCCTTCACTGTTGGTTTCCTGTACATTTTCCTTTGCCTTCACTTTTTCCTCTATCTTGTGACCATACTCAATCATTTCTGTGAGCATCTTGATTATTAGTGCTTTGAACTCTGCATCTGATAGGTTGGCTAGCTCCTCATTGCTTAGTTCTGTTTTTCGAGCTTTGATCTGTTCTTTCATTTGGGTCATATTGTTTGTCTTGGTGCACCTGTTATGTTGTAAGGGGTGGAGCCTTAAGTATTCACCAGGGTGGGGCAACCCACGTTATTGAGCTGTATGTAGGGGAGGGTCCGAGAGGAAACTCAGCTTCATGGGATACAATGGGGAACAGTGGGGTTTGTGGTGAACTGGGAATGACATGCAGGTGCAAAGGGGGTACCCACAGCTTTCTGTCAGCTGACTTTGGTCAGGCATTCATTCAAGCCCAGTGTTATGAGATTTTTTTTAAGAGAAACTTGAAACCAGAACTTTACATGAAATCTCCCATTTTTATACAAGTTAATTTTATTCAAAATGCTTATAACCAAAAAAAAAATCATGGCTATGGTTCAAATTTAATACATAGGCTACTTGGCTTGGGATCTTTGCAAGAGATTTACTATAGCTGTTGCTTTTATGCTTTTTGCTTCATTTAAAGAAAAACAAAATATTAATTATGATCTGCTGATTAGAATAATGAAAAACTTAACAGGAATGACCAGAAACCCAAGCTAAGATTACCCTAATACTGTATTTTAATTTAAAACAATAAACTATAATTATCTGTGCTATTTTGAATAAAATTATAATTAGAAATCTCATATCTCTCAGATATATAATTAATTTATTAGCATGACCAGTAGCTTTTTATATTTGTAATTAAACTATCATTGGCCTTAGAAATTAGACAATATTACTATACAACCAACATAACCAGAAATGCAATCACTGTGCTCCTAACTGATGTCTATTTAAGGTCATTCTTGAAAATAAAAATTGTAATTTAGAAAATTTAAATTATCCTAGCATTAAATTAATATATCATATATAATATATATGTATCCTTTATTTTGTATTACTTAGAAATGGAAATTTATAATATTGCTTGAATTTATGTTATTTCTCGATCTGATAGTTACATTATTTCTCTTTCTAAGCCACAGAAGATTTTTGGAAACAACAAACACTGTTACGTATTCTTCAATTGATTCATCTTCCATTCATGGAAAATACTTTGTAGCTAACAGTTATAAAACACAAAATCTTCAATTAAATAAAGAAGGAGATCTTGTTATCTCAAACACTTGTCCAGATGGAGACGTTATTCCAAGTTTCTGTGTACCTGGGTAAGTGACAATTTTTATTGTCAGATAATTTATAGCTTAAAAGGCCTTTCAGATATTTCACCTTTGGTATCTTAAGAGGTGAGAATATACCCACATGTACAAGTTAACACCATCTCTGTTTTATAAATCAGTCACTGTGAATTCTCACTTGATCTAACAAAGAAAGTCCCTGGCTGCGACCTGCAAGAAGATCTGGAGGTCAGGGTTTCTCACTCCTAGGAATTCAGCCACGATTTCACAGTCATCTTCTCCCGGCGCCAGCACTGAGTGTTTTCCAAAGTTCTATCATTTCCTTCTTATGGCCATAAAAAACATTAATTATCAGTTTCTACCAGTTTACTTATTCCTGCCCTAAAAGAATCCACAGTCTGGTAAGGGAGACATTTATGACACAGAACTTTACAGCCCAAGGAGAGAAGCCCTATCATAAAATCAGCCTTATTAGTGGGGAAGGGGTTCAGGAAACCCTGTAACATGAGTGATGCTCCATCCTCTTTTCTCTGAACTCTGAAATATTTGTCACTCCTACTGCTCGGAACTATGGATATAAGACTTTGGGGATTCCAACAGAGAGAGCTGATATGATGCTTTTTTCTATGTGGTTCAAAGAAGAAAAGAACATCAGACTCTAAGGATGAGGACCAGAAAGCATCAGACCCTGAGAAGAACTTGGTAATGAGACCTATGAACCCACTTAGATAGTCAACTGTGGTCCTGTTTGCCTGTGACAGGTTTCCCTCATTCACAATAGGCAAAAAAAAAGGCCCACATAAAGAGCTGAGCTTTACCCAGCCTTTGAGTCAGGTAAAGTATAGGGACATCAGAAAAACAAAAACAAAAACAAAACAGGATTTCTTTGGATGCCTCTGCAAGAAACAGCAGCCAGTCTGCCTCTATAAGCTTCTAGGCAGAAAGGATAGGTTACCTGCAAAAGAAAAACAACCCAATTGTCATTAACCCTCTCTTCTACAACACCAGGATCTGGAAGACAATGACTCTCACTAAGTAGGGAAGATACACCATTCACCTGTCAGGGCAGAAAAAAGAGGATGGAAAGGTGGGAGGATAAAGGAAGAGGGAAGAAGGAAAGATTCTTGCGGATTATCAAGAATTCTTAGAGTATGTCACTGAGAAGGGAATGGAAGGGAAAAGGAAGGGAAGGAAAGGGAAGGGAAAGGAAGGAAGGAAAAGGAAAGGAAAGGAAGGACAAGGAAGGAAGGACAAGGAAGGAAGGAAGGAAGGAAGGAAGGAAGGAAGGAAGGAAGGAAGGAAGGAAGGAAGGAAGAGGGAGGGAGGGAGGGAGGACCCAGAACCCCAAGACAGAGATGAAGAGGAGAGGAAATTTTGTTAGGCAATGAACTTTGATTCAGGCTCTTACTAGATTCTCTCTCATTTTGTACACATGCACGCACACACACATTAATAAACCTCCGAGGAAAAAAACATTAAGGGGCACTGATCATTAAGGGTTAGGTAAATAGGAATCTATGAATGAGACAAAAATGAAATGTTAGGAGGGGAATTAGGTGATGTTGTGCCCATTTTAAGAAGTAGGATTCCATGTAGCAGAAAGTTAGGACTGCCACTTACTATCAGGAGCTAGTTAGTGAGAGGTGATTTAGTGGCTTGAGGGGCAGAAGCCAGGTTGCAGAGAGATGAAAAGGATAAAGAAAGTAGGAGTGGACCTATGATAAGAAGGGGAAGAGAGAAACTGACCAATTACTGAGGCAATACTAAGTCAAGCCAGAGATTTGAGCACACTCATCTACTGAGAAGAACACAGCAGAATAAAGGCACTATTGAAGGAAAAAAGAGATGCCTGATGGAGCCAGGTCCTGGAGAACACAAAAGGGAATGGGTTCAAGGTCATGGGACCAAGGGTTTGCCTGGAAGAGGAGGAGGGAATTGGAGTAAAACGGGATTGGAGGGGTAAGGAGTACTTTTTTAAAGGAATTTCAATATCACTGTTGGGAAGCTTTGTATTAACATTTCTGTGGCATAAAACTACAATTTGTAAGTGTAAACAAATCTCTGGCGGTCTTCTCAAGCTACCATACTTACACTTCAGGGGCAGGTTAGCCTCCAAGCATTGTAAGTGTAATCATGCTTAAAATGTTGAGGAAGGTAGTCAAGGCTACAAACTTAGTTATAAATTAGTCCTCAGGATGTAATGCACAGCATGGTGACTACAGTTAATAATACTATACACTATATATTCAGAAGTTGCAAGGAGAAATCTTCAAAAAAAACGTTAGGCAAGTTTTTCACTTTAAAAGGGAATGCTGCCAAAGTCACGTATTAAATGCGCTATTAGTGATCTGGTATATTTAATATCTTTAGAATTTTTTTCTCACAGAAAAGGAACATTTCATACATGAGTTCTCTAGAGAAAACATGCACTTTCCTTAGCATATATTATTTTTTAAGCTACCCTCTTAGGCTACTATAAGTTAAACACTGTGAATCATCTAAATAGGGGAAGACTTAGGAAGTAGATTTTAAAATCCACAAATTTAAAATTCATGAGTATCTAAAACCACGATTTTGCCTTCTCTAATTCTTTAGTCTATATTTTGTGGCTTTCTTCTTTCTTCCCTCCTTTCCTTTCTCTTCCTCCTGCCCTCCCTTCCACCTTCCTCTCTCCCCGCCAACCCTTCTCTCTCAACTAGAGGTATGTGGGGGAAGAGTCTCCTTATTAGGGAAATTGCTATTTAATGTTCTGTGTAAGTCGGGTAGGGAATTTCTCCCCATCACTATGAATGGCTGGCATTTTGAGGAGTGCATTAAGTCTATTACCATGTCCTTGGATCTGATGATGAGAAGATTATATATAACCTTAAGTAAATATCTTTCCTCTGAGCCTCAGTTTTGCTTTTAATCTCTAGAATAAAAATATACACGCATAGGTTCATCAGACTGGACCAGAAATATCAAAGGTATGGGGGAGAGCAGGTAGGATGGTAGATGATATGAGAATGGGCTCTGGAGTCGGAGACCTGGATTTACTAGTGACCTATTTGGGTTCAGAAAGGAAAATGTTAGCAACTGAGTACCCTAGATTAAGGTAAAATCCAATTTAGAATTAGTATAATTACTAGTAGTTGGGATTCTTTGGCAATGCTTGAAATCATTTATTACTATTTAAATTGAATGACATTTCCTATGACATTTCCTAATGGAGCTTATTTTCATCAACATATACCACTATTCAATTAAACTTATTTACAAATAAAAAAAAGTCTTCTACTGAATGGTTTTTGAAGGTTGAGGCATTAACTCCTGAGAAGTGCCACTCCACCTAGTGACAGCTCCATAAATTACAGTTCTTAGGCTTAAATAGAACTCCCAAGTCTTGTTATTCAATTTTAGGTTAAACCTTTTGAAGGACTTACTATGTGCAAACTACTTTTTTCCTTGTATAAATAAAATCCAGCTCTGCTCATTGTACAGCTTACCTCCTGATACAATATTTAGTAAATTCCTGTGAGAATTAACAGCCTGATCCATAGTGGTTATTACTGCTTATTCTTCTTTAATTATTCATTCTCAGGTACTATCCAGGTAAAAAGATTTTCTAACTCAAAGAAATAAGTGTTGAGACACTTTTCTCTCATATAATTTATATACATGATGTTCAAGACTGAAAGCCATTCTTGAGACCCCTTTTTCTGGAAATCTTTCCTCCCGTATGCTCTCAAAGTGGAATTAGAGGCGCTTTCACTATGCAATTGCTTGTGTGCCAAGATTTTTGAACACAAAAACCAGAAAGTTGGTCTTGTAGCTCCAACTCTGTCACTTGGCAATTCTGTCATCAGTGACACTACTAGGCAACTTTGTTTTCTAATCGATTCTCTCACAGGTGTATAATTCAATATTTGATCTATGCCAACATTCAACTTCTGGCTAGTGCCAGCCACGTCACGCAGAACCACTTATAAGCCAGGTTTGAATTCTCTCTGTGGCATTAGGGAACCTCCATGATGTCACAGATGTGAGTTAGGGAAAGGTAAATAGTGCAGTATAAGTGCTCTCAGTACAAGATCACGCAACTGACTTGTCCAACCCGAGTCCCAACTTGTGTATACCACTCCGCTTGACTGTGGCATGCTGCCATGCATGCCTGACCAACAGTGGGAAGGGAAATGACCCCAGGGAGCAAAACTGAGGTCAGCATTTCCAGTTGTTCAGTTTGCTTAAAGATACGGCTGGAAATGATAGCTAATGGGTTAACTGAAGGATCAGAGACTTGGCAACTAACAAGAAA